>JAATLQ010024105.1:118271-145933 GCA_013421005.1 Heliconius erato x Heliconius himera
AACTTTATAAGTAACATCACCAAGGACGCCGACGTACCGACCGACTTCCACACAAGCGCAATACAATTCGCTGATAACGATAAGGCGAAACTAAAACTCACTTTGTCGTCGAACCAACGGAAATATAATCAAAATGATTCCTGTAACGGATCCACGCCAAGGCCAACGGTACCGGAACGACCTAGACCCGCCTACAAAACGAGACAAGAGGTAATTCTCATATGCGTTACTATAGTCTTTGCAATGTTATATATATACCTCAGAGATATATTTATTCATTGGAACTAACTTATTGTTATTATATTAATTTTTAATCATAATTATTATTTATTTAACATTCACCGACCGATATATTTGGGTACGTAACGTCCCTCTAAATATATTGTTAAGGAGTCTGTTGAGAAAAAAATATACATAAAAATGGAAACAGGTGATTTTTACTCTAAAAAAAAAGGTAATTTATGTAATTTTGATATTTTCCAAGTGAATGCCTTCTACCATTACGTTATAGCTCCTATATACATACCTCGCTTTATTTTTATTGGAATGTATGAAATGATCTGTTATATGTTATTGTATTGTTTCAATATTCTCACTTACTTTATTATAAAAGATTTTAATATAAATCGTACTGCATTCTAAATTAATAATTAGTAAATAATTTATTATTATTATTATAAATTATTACGATTTTACATTATATTGTTGATTATTATTTGGAAGAAAACGTTAAAGTTATATTTATATCTATTAAAATTTTTTACTAGTCCTTTAATTAACACTGTAATATATGAATTTGCAAACTGTCTTACTTAGGCATTAATAAATTAAAAGTTATTTATACAGGGAGTGTATTTGTATTACTTTAATTATCACATGTGATACGTAGATTTTCTATTTTTATACGTTTTTATAACTATAAAAATTTAAAGCAGGCAGTATTGTGTCTGCTTTAGATGTAATTGAAAAGTTTAAAGACAATTTTATTATTAATAGTTGAATGAAATATTGCTCAATTTCTCTTTTTGAATAATCTGCAAAAAATATCTTTGGCGTAGATAGATAATTGCTTTAAAAAAAAAGTAAAAATAATGTAGTTAATATGTTCATTTGTAATATAAATTAAATATATTAAATTAAAATACTAATATATATGTTACTATAAAAGCAACTTGTATACAAAAATACTTTTATTTAATATAGTTTCTTATACAAAATGTTCTTAATTTATCTTATTTATCATATATATTTTTCTCGATTTAATGTTTGATAAATTAAATTTTACAAACATAATACGCAAGTAGCATAACGTAACTAAATATTATATTTCACGTACTTACATTAAATTCGTTAGTAAATAATTATTTATATAAACGATTAATTGTATCAGTAAAACAAAATGTATTCGAGAACCTTTCGTGAAGATACAATATAATATGTTTGTTAATGAATGTTACCATTATGATGCAAAAGAAAAATGTACGTGATGATGGTTCGATTCCATTTTGGTAGCACAATCCACCGCGTTCAGTTACGCCATTTGATCACGAAATAGACGAGAATATAGAATAGATTCGCTGTGCCTATTTAACTAAACGTCAAATTGGAAAAAAGATAGTAATTCGAAAACACAAACACTTGAGTAAAAAAACGTTTTCTTAGAAAAGAAATAATTTAAAAAAAATATTTTATTTATAAAATTTATATAATAAATCACCACCTGTGTACCGATTTATTAATCTTAACTTTTAAATATTTAATGATTTAAATGAAAACTTAAATCGATTTTTTTTGACAATCGCACACAGAGATGTTAATTACAGTTTAATTATGTACTTAGTGTATAGATAATGGGCCTGTATCGTGCCTGACGTTATTGATATTTGCAGAAATAGTGAATTATTTTATAGAAGATTTTATTAGTCCACAAATAGATGATATATTTTTCACATATTGTACACAATTTGAGACTATTACTATCTTTTTCGATATTTATTATCTTAAAATTAAAATTTTCGTACATTCATGTGAAATACATTATTTATTGTCAATCAATAATGTTTTATAGTATCGGAAATTTAATATTAAAAAAATATACTTTTATATTAGAAAATTATATATTATTTAAGTAATTATTATATTAAAATTCCACAGAAATTTCTCGACAGCAAAGACGCGACTAAAATTCTAGCATATTTTAGAGGCTCCTAGCAGGTGCTCGACATTATTTATATAGGTTTTAAAAGATAAGTGCCGTAGAACTCGAGGTAACGCGAGATTAAGCCTATTATTTTTAATTACATTTAGCTGGCCTTAGTTGAAATAACTTTTGAATTTTCTTAAAAAAAAAATATAGTTTTTTAATAAATGATACAATTTTTGTGGCTGGAACGCGATAATATATATTTTTTTTATAATATTTAGCAAAATCATTAATATATTAATAATGTATGTCAAAGACACGTATTATTAGTGCGCGAAGATTTTTTGTGTCAGTCTAATATGAAACAGTCAATTATTTGAGTAAACGTGTGAATAATATCAACCCAATACCTGCTTGGTTTTTGAGTTTATGCTCAAATAAAATATATATAAAAAAATTGAGATACGTTTATATACAAATTTGTATGTAATTCATACATACTACATAATAGATAAATAGGTACTACAAAAAAACGTCACCTTTATGTAAACGAATATAATATTTAACTATTTTTACAAAAGCTATTATATTATTTAAGACAAAATAAAACCTGATACTGTTTTCATTAAAGGCACACATACATATATTTTGCATTAAAATAAAATTATTTTAATAATTGTCTATAAATAACTCTTGACGTCTGTGATAAACTTGAAGCTCACTCAGTTATTTTATATTATTGCAGTACGATTAAACACTAAATTATTTATACGGTTGTTCCAAACGAAGCCAGTGAGAATATATTTAAAATCATTGTGAATGTGATATTTGTACATATTCGTATACATTTTGCACATTTTTTTCTCTTGTTTCTTAATGCATGTATGCACTTAGTGTAATAGTTTATTTTAGGCGGGTCGTCCACAGGATGCCCAACGCTGCATTAAGCTTGGTATTGATAGCAAATATGTGAACGAATTATTAAAAAAATTTTAAATATAATGCGATTTTTTTATGTATTGCATGATATGTTAAATTGAATTAAAATTATTTATATTTTATTTGTTTAGTTAAAATATAATAATAATATACACCAAACTTATACAATAATAATTATTGACGGAAAACATATTTGAAATTAAATATAAGAACAAAAAGATTGCCTAAAAGTAATTATGTTAAAAGTACAGCTTGACTTTATACGGTCTGGTGCTGTATCCTGTGAACGGCCAGTCTAAAAGTCAAGTTCAAACGCCGAATAGGACAAAGGTAAAGGTTATGAACGAACGAATTTTGACATTAACCGCCCTCCAATATTAATCTTAGTATTTACATATAATTATTACTGGCCACGAAGCTAAGCTCACACTGGTCATGAAGCCTTGTTATTTTATCGCATAATATTATACGCATACTAATAAATAGACTTTTAGTCAAATATATACTCTTGCTTAAATATATTATTTATAGTTTAATTATTATTAATAATGTTAATTTTTTTTTCTTGTATTTCATTTATATTTCAATAAAACTTTAATATGAAAATAACATATTAATCTTTTTTTTTTCTTTTATCCACAAATTGATACAAAATTCCTAATTTTGCAACATTTCTCAACGAGTACCGTCGAATGTATCGCATTATTTTTTTTTTCATTTAATACCATTCAAAATGTATAAAATTCTTATACCTACATAAAATAAAAAAGTTGCGTTTTATTGAAAGTCCCAAAAAAAAATCTTAATTCGAGACAGAATATTATTTAGGCCAGATTAATTAACTAAAGTTTCTCCCAATTTGTTCTTGATTTTGTGATTTTGTTTTTGTCCATGTTATGTTTGTTCATTAAAATCATCTATATTTTCAACATTGTGATAGTTTGTGAATCTCATTTAATCTTTCTAACATTAATATATATATTTTAAAATACAACTTTTTTTCTTTTAAATTTCTTTGTGGTGAACAATGTTTAAAAGGTTGTTAGGGAGCATCGGGGCATTCAAAAATACATTTGAAGATTGAAGAAAGCTTTCATATTAATGAAAGTTATAGGTTAAGATAAGAATGTGCTTTTTGACATTTCCTAACAGAGGCCTAACTGCTTCATATAAAACGAGCTTAATTAGGTACAGAGTGGTTAAAATGGCGCAATATTAATTAAAATTAACGTATTATTTAAATAATTTGTAGTAAAAAGTAAACCATAAAAGGAACTATAATACCTACATATTTAACTTATGGTTCCAGACATTCAAATAAACTTGCTAAATGCACCATGGTATGGTTATACGGAACACTAATAGTGCGAAAATATTTCGCACTTAACCGTTTTTTTTCAGACACTGTTGACATATTTTACTCGAGAAATAAGAAATGGAGAGAGTCTTTACTTTTGAGATTTTCTTTTTTTCCTTAAACGCCTTCTGCTGTTTTATAAGTTGTGGTAAGTTTTAAATCATTTATAGCTTCAACGTTTGTTCTTCTATTAGTATAGTAATACTATGGTTTTATACTATTTGCTAAACATGTATAAAATCGTTGCATTTAATTTGAGAAGTAATGAAACGGCGCGCCGACACGGTTACTATGAGAAAGTTGCATTATTAGGAAGAAGTAAAAAAAATACGATAATAAAATAAATATCCTTTTTTTCAGTCTTCCGATTCCGATCTCATTCAGCTGGACGACTCGCCGACCGACCTCGAAGCTTTCGATCCTTTGAAATGTCGCGATAAGAAAGATAAGGACCAGGTTAAAACATCCACGGACAGTGCGTTGTTGCACGAGTACGGCCTAGATTTTAGCCAATTTGGTCTCTCTGATTTCACAGCTAGCTCTAGCGCCCCGGAAACCTCCGGCGTTCCTAAGGGATGGACCACGTTCAATTAAATTTCCTGGAATAATAACATGGTAATATTCAGGGCAGATTTCTTACAATTGCCGGAAATATATTCGTTTTCCATTGTGTTCCTGTGTTATTTATTAATCCATACGATATAAAGACTATTCTATTCTACTTTCGAAAGTATCTGCAACGCAATTGTGCGTTTTTCCGTTATAGAAAACAATTATTATCAATTTTAACGTTTTATCAGATCTTTTCGTTCAAATTAGTTAGAATTTATTGAACAAAATACTGAAACGTAAAATTCCATTAAATTTTTCAATATTGTTTCAACTACAGAGAAACAAAATAATCTGCAAGAGTACTGTGTTATGTTTGTAAATTCCTAAAGTAACACGCTTAATTGAATGAGCTTTCTGAAAGCGTTCACCAACAAAAAAGGATAAGTCGATATATGCCGTGTAGAAAACAATGCGAATCCGTACACGGTGAAGGAAATAGAAAACTGGGATGTTCCACTTTCCATATTGTCTTTTTTTTTGTTTAGAAAATGTTTAGCGCTGGTATTGTCATTATTTTGCTAATATTTTAAAATTCACAGCCAATACTGATATTAAAAATATTTCACTTCGCTTTTATTACTTTTCGTGATATTGTTTATAGTTTTGTTAATTTTCAACGTAAAAACGCACAATTATGTAGACAAATCATCTTTTAATATGCTATATTGTAGTTTATCGTAGCGTCGGTGGGCTGTGAATATCGATACTTGAATAGAATGTATATATATTATATTTCAACTTGTGATTGGTTAAATGGCGGAATAAAATTTTCATATATACTTATGTATTTTTTTTAATATGAAAGAGAAAGTGTAATATTTATATAGCGTCTCATATTTATAGTACGCTTGTCTAGAAATAAATATTATTTATTTGCATTTTTTTTTATTGTATTGTAAATAATGTTACATATCAATGAATTGTATATTTCGTCATATTTTTTAGTAAATTATGTATATCTGTATATTCGTGAAATTTTTCATATTAAGATTTTGTACAGTGCAACACTATAAAGGTTAAATATATGAACTGTATGTACTCGGTACCTGTCAGAAATATCTATGTTATACAAAGGCAAATTATTCAAAATAGACTTTTTAATTGTAAAAAAGTCGCGCGTTATTTAAACTCCTGAGTAATATAATTTATGTTTATACTGCAGGTGGTATTTTTCATTAAAATGTAATTTTTATAAATCTTATTGGCTCTCCATTGCCACTTAAATAGTGGCACTAGGTATCTGGCTATATTATTACTTCAGACCTTTCTCATATAATATATCCCATATAATAATGTAATTGTATTGTATTTAAATCATACTTATTATGATATACTTTATAACTCCAGGATTCATTTTTGTTATCGTACCAAATGATTTGAATTTAGGTTCTTTTATAAGATTCTTTTTAAATTTGTTCGTGTGTAATAACATAAAAAAGCATAATTTATCATATATTCGCATATTACCATGTAGAGAGAATATACAATTCCCGTAATTTTTTTAATTATCGTAAAAAAAAGTATATTGAATAACAACACAATATCTGAATTGTGATTTTATTTGCTTTATATGAACCTTATATTTAAGCTGAATTCAAAACATAAATGAAAAAAAATTAAAGTTCATTCTAAATAATAAAATTAAAAGTACAACAAAAGTTCGCATATAACATATTGTAATGTAAATTCTATTTTTGTAAGGTGCTGTATCGTAATCGATAAGGTTTATAGTTTGTTTAATGAGATTGCAATGTTGTTTTATATAATAAGTCTATAGAATCGATGGAGTATTTGGTTATTTTACAATTCCAGTTCTCTCATATTCTATACTATACAAATACCATGACAAATGGCTATTTGGATCTCAATCTAGAGATAATTTCTATTTTGATTGACTGTAACTTATTGCGAATAAATAAATGAAAAATAAAGTTAAATAAATAATTATTTTATTCTCGTGTATATGAATAATTTTAATTACGAATCCGTTATTTAATGATACGAATACTCACAATTTGTTGTAATGTTTCTTTTATGTTATTATTATTGTTTATTTTTATTATTAAACATTTCACATTTTATTTATCTAGACTTAATGAGACAGGTATTTAGAAAAAATGTACAATGTATATCATTTATTATATATTTTTGTAAATACATGTAATTATAAATTATCAGGCTGTTTGTTAGTCCAAAAGTAACTATTTTAATATTCTTAGCATGTTTCGTCTTTATTAAAATTTCCCAATTTTTTTTATATTTTGGTCATCTTATAATATCTAAATTACTATATGCTTTTTCGAAATACTGTACATAAATATTAAATATATTAGACTAATAGACCTGAGAGCCCGGTGTTTTAAATAATTTAATACTATGATATATTAAAGAATCGTGTAAAGTTACTCAATTATAATCTATACTAGCAACCCGCCTGCGGTTTCGCCCATTTGAACTACATAATTATTAAATTATTAATCTGCATTCTTTCGTTTTCTAATTATAATATCATTTTAAAAACAATATCTATACTTATAAGAAAATAAAATGTCAGCCGATTTAATAAAACAGTGATTTATAGTAATTTTGCCGAACAACATTCTCCAAAATGGTATTTTTTTTATTTTAAAACCAAATTTTGCCACCCTTTTAAGGCTATTATTTATTAGGATTTAATTACAAATGTATAGTTTTCAGATTTTTTCTGAACTAGTACTACCTGTAGATCTCAGCTGCCAAATTTCATACTTTTAGGTCATACGGAAGTACCGTATTAATTTTGATTCCCTTTATAGTGTCGAAATCCGCGTTTGTTGCAATATAAACGACTATATCTTTTTTTTTAAGTAAATGTAGATTATTTAGGAAATCAAGGGACCTGCACCTGAACCTGAGTATATGGTTGGAATTTCAAGTTGATATGTCGAGGCATTCCTGAAATTAAGACTCTTGACAGACAGACAGACGGACGGACGACACAGTTATTATAAAGGTTCCTTTTTTCCTAAGAGGTACGGCAATATTAAGGAAAGCTTGTCAGATTACAATAGTGAAAACTGCAGTTAAATCGGTTAAGCTGTTTCTGAGAGTAGCGTGAAAAAAAGCACAGACAAACAAACAAAAGTTTTGAAAATCATCTTTTTTCTATTACGTTATTAAATGTCACCAACAACCTTTTTTCTTATACATCCTCCAAATACAGACGGCGATCATTAAGATTTTATTATAAGTATAGATATAGATATATATTGTATAATATAATTTAGTTTCAATAACACGTAGTGTGTATCGGTATCAGAGATTGTTATTACAGTCCAATTATTTTTTACGAGCCATCCACGTTTATTAAATCTTGGTTCATTTCTTACGTTATTTCTTATTTTATTTGAAAAATAAAATATTTTTAGTAGTTTATATATAGAAAGCTTGGTCGCACACAGATTTTTATTGCTTTAATATTTTTTTGTAAATTTTTAACTATCTCGATTATTAATTTTGTCAATTAATCATATTTGTTGTAAGGTGCTAGGATAATAAATTCAACCGATTCAAGTTAATTGTTGAATATACTCAAAAAAAATGGTTCTTTGATACTTGTTTAAGACATAGTGGTCGTATCGAAGGCTATCTGTATTATTTTCAAAGGAAGAAGTAGTAACATAATTTCTATATAACATTACTTATCTGAAATTAATAAATATGGTCATGATAGCCATTTCATTTAGCTAAATTCACACAGAGCAGAATTTTGGTAGGACATCCAACGATGAACCATAACAAACTAACATTTTAGATGTCAGGAAGTGGCGTATTAGCACAAATAGTTTAGTATAGTAGACTACTTTCTATGATAAAAAATCGGCCATGGAGATGCAGTTTTACAGGGTCTGACTGTAAACGCGCGTCTTGTGTTCTTCGCAGCATTCCGGTAAATATAAAATGGCGCTGAGTTCCAACATTTAACAAGAAATATCTCAAAATGTTGGTACGTCAATATTTTGGAAAGAGTTTTATAAAATCCATGCAAACGAAATTACAAGTAGTCACAAGGTAAAAATAAAATACTAAAATTTAAAGTCGAAAGATATTTGGTAACAAACGAAATTCATTAATTATTTTCAATTATTATCAAAACATATTTTATTTTTAAATCTGGTACATTGATTATATACTGTAATACTACATCAACCATTTTTTGAAAAAAATTACCTCCCCCCTTCTAAAAATAGCAACAATGTTTAATTTATTCGAAAAACAATAGATTGTGCAAAAGTCCACGTGGACTCAAAGCGTGTGGACCACTGTGGACATTTTTGTAGACAATCGCGATCTGTTTAAGACACAAATATTATTTCGTACCTTACAAAAAATCATACATATTTCTAACTACATCTGGTTAGTAACCTTCATTATTCTCGATTTTACTATAATATAAAAGGCATGTTCACGTAGCTTTTGAATCACTCTAACGCCCAATATTAATAATCTATCTCCTACGTCAATCTTCGATTGTTCCATACATCTATCCAATCTCTAGATTCGATAGATATATGGAACAATCGAAGATTGACGTAGGAGATAAATTATTAATTTTGGGCGTAAGTGAAAACCGAGCTATCCAAAATCGAATATCCGTTGTTTAGTTTGAAAAATCTATTTGTCGATAGTAATCAACGTTGTTTTATAATAAGAGAAGATTGAACTCCTTCAATTGCTGATTCCCTACATCCCTGAAACGCTTATTCTGAGTAAAAAAGTATACAGACATGTTTTTTTTTATTTTAAGATCTGCTGATTTGTTCTATTTATTTTTAGGGTTTACGGAACCCTCGAAAGGTTAAAACGAAACTCTTATAGGATCACTGTGTTATCCGTCTGTCAAGGCTATATTTATTTGGATTATGTGGAAGTATCAGCATGTGAAGTTAATATCGAATATTAAAGTCTTCGGTCCCTTGAAGCACAGGAAAACATTCAACCTTATACGTCAATGAAATCAACAGATACTACCATTTATGCATCGATTCTCTGCATTTGGTAAAAATTCGCCGCGTAATCAAAACCTGTAGTAAGAACGTACAATACAAATAAAGGAAAAAATCAGAAAAGTGAAAGAGTCAGAAAGTTATAGATATTTCACAGAAAAAAAGAAAAAAGAAATCATTACTAACTTATATTTCGAGTAAATTACGGAAATCTCGATGAACAAGTCCGATTTGAAAAAAAACGGTTATAACGTCCGTTATATAAAAAAACCGATTGTTCCTATATAAAGCCAAAGTAAGACCTCGTATGGAGTAGTTTTCATCTCTGGGCTGGTGCACTTTGACCCATTTGATGGCATACAACGTAGAGTTATCCGAATCCTTGGGAACCCAATGATCTGTGAAAGACTTGACACTTTGGCTTTGCGTAGATACATCTCCCCGTTGTGCTTTCTGTACCGCATTTATCATGAGGAGTATTCCGGGGAAATTTTTTAACTGTTACCTGCCGCCGAAAGCGCATAGTACGCCACAAACTTAAATACCATCCGCACCATCGGGCACTCTATTACTGTGCGGTTTCGCAGAAACTTCCTTACACGTGCCACGTAAGTGCCGAATGTGAAACCTGCGGCAGTGTTTCCAGGCCCATAACAACTTGGGTGCCTTCAAAAATGGCGTCTATCTCCAATTTAAAAGCCGGCACTTCACCTGTAGTTGCACGGGGTCGTGGGCGGCGGTAGTCACTTACCATCAGGTCACCCGAATGCTCGTTTGCCTTGTCTCTTTCAAAAAAAAACTGGTAATTTACTAGAAACGTTAAAAACCGAAAATTTTGGCCTTCGACGTTAAATAACGTTTTTAGGACATGTGGTTGTAATGTTGTCCTAACATTTCTAACAATTTTCAGCTCTGTGCGTTATTTTGTACTTTAACCACTAGATATCATCATCATCTCGACCTCTTTGGCGTCATGCATTATAATTACGTACACACGCTGAATTCGTTTCAGATTTTTTTAATAAATTTTATGTAAATTTTCTATTATAAGCTACATATTTCAGTCCTATCTAAAATACTAATTAATTTTTTTTTTCCTACTGACAACAATAAATATTTTTCGGTAATGTTCTCAATCAAAATATTAAAAAAAATAGAAATGTTATATATTGTACATATTGTGTTTCGATGATAGTAATTGATATTCGAAAGATAGGTGACACAAAAGTACCAGTTATTTTAAACTTTTTACATCTATATACCTAATACTTTAGAATATACAAATAATTCGCGGTTTTAATAAATATTGATCTAAATATGCCTTGTAGGTAAATTCAATTGTACAATAATGTGTTTATATTACATACTCAAAATAAAAGTAACACTCAGAAAATTGCTTTTGTTGGAAGTAGCCATTCTACAGTCTTTTTTCTAGTGTAGGCTCTTGATTGATATTTTCTTTGATTAAGTCATTTTTATTAATGTGTCATATAGCTTTGTCTCTCGTTAATAAAAGTTAATACTATACTAGTGTAAAATATTATATTATATATAGCAAATGAGAGCTAAGATATTGATATGAATAAAGACGCGGTGACTTTTTGAAAAATACTATTATAAAAACCAATTTTGAAAAGCTTACTGTAATGAATATTTAGAATATACATTTTTTTATTAATTTTCTGTTTCTTAAAAATAAATATTAATAGGTACATCAGCACAAAACAAGTTGTTGGCGACTTAATTTTTCAATTTGTTCACCACTAGGTAATTGTAAAAATTTTAAATGTTTTATTTTTTATTTTTTTATATATTAGGTTCACAATATTCTGCATTTTATCATTAGACATACTAAATATGTTACAATCATATTTCATGAAAATACAATGTAAATTAATTAAGATTTATGGTGCAAAAGTTACGAATGTCTAAATTTCAAAACTTTACGTAGTACCTAATAAAAGATTATTCCTAATTTTTTTTTCACGTAACTAACAAAATTTATATTGTATAGGTATGCATTGGACTTTCTTATGTTAATATGATATATGTAAATAAACTGTAATATAATATTTTAAAACCTATTTTGTAAACTGAGATTTTTGCCAGTTTCGCTGTAAAAGTCATATGCGCCTTATACACGAGTATATATTGTAATAAATGGATTATACTACTTTTTCATATATTGTTAGTTCTCCACTTAAATGCCAAATCGTGTGTTCATTGAAGTATCTTATCAAATCCCAGTCCAAATTATGGAACAAAATAGTAACTTGAAGCCGTCGTCGCACATTGGCACAAGCGTGTAACTAAAATAACGACGGAAATGGGGTGAATTCCTAAATGTATTATAATTTATTTATATTTTCATTTTGTTCGTTCTGGTAACAAGGCAAAAGCGCGTCGTTGAACTCCGCCACTCAACACGCAATGCTTCGATAAGTTCAGAGGCAAGAAAACAGTGCGTCTTAACACTAGGTTCTCCCTGCCTACCATGCTATATGATGATACAGCGAGAAATATAATATCTTCAGCTTCCCCCTGTATCCCGCACACAGTAGGGTAGGCAGAGGGAACCTAGTGTTAAGACACTCCGTTACCCAATTTCCGCCGAGTACCGAAACTAAACCCTGCGCCCTGCCTCGACACCAGAGCGAAGAAATGAAAATATAAATTTAAATAAATATTTCATTTCCTCGAGTGCAGATCGAACGCTCGACCAGTCAAATTTACAGTCACACTTTGTGCCCTTGCGCCACGACTGGCCTCCAATAACTAAAATAAATAAATAGTAACTTGCTAATAATTTTTTCAATCGTTAAGTAGTCGTTCAATATCTCATGTGTCTATGAATCCAATTGCAATTAACTACTTCATTACGTTAACATATATCGAATAAAATGATTTTTAGATGTCTGACATATTGTTTTATAAACAATGATTTAAATTTATAAATCGACCCTTAATTTAACCCCTTATAAAGTAAGTATGAATGTTTTCGAAAATTAAATAAATCTAGCTTGTATATCACCATACATTTAGATATTCGTATTGGTCTTAGGTATTGGTATGTGTTCAAATATGCAATGTAATTAGACCACTAACTGTATATTTAAGACAATCATCATTTGTGTTTCTTTAAGTGGTCCAAAAAAATGAAGATGGAGTTAGCTGATTTGCTATTTAAAGTATCCATATTATGTAAATATGCGAAAAAAAATGTATGCATATGTTCGTAGAAGAGCCGCACGAGAATCTATAGCTGCTTAAAAATTTGAGAAATAGTTTTCTTATTAAAAATATTCTGGGATTTTCCCCACTTCTGAACTAACCTAACTTAACCTAACCACATCTGAACCTCAACTATAGACATGTAGGTGTGTCTGATGTCTAACCGTTAAAAACAAACGAGAATTTTATTTGTGTAATTTTTGTATATTATGTATTTATATAATTACAATATGTATAATGTATGTATATAATAAATTAGATTTATACAATGAGAATAGATGTTAGTAAATAAATTATTTTTTTCCTCTGAAGCTGTACCTATTGTGTATATAAAATAAAATGGAGCTATAGATGTATTCAAATTAGTGAATTATTAAATTTAAATTATATGAAATTTGGTATTTTTTTACTTTATTCCTTTAGTATTTATATACCGTCATGGAACAGTGGGATATCTTCTGACTGTAACCGTAATGGTTCGGAGAAATCAAAATAATATACTTATTTAGAAAACGTATAAAAATTTGAACGTAGGCTACCAGGACCGATCGTATAGCTCAGTGGTCAGAGCGCCTGGTCGGTTTCCAGGAGACGCGGGTTCGAGTCCCGCTACGTTCAAATTTTTATACATTTTCTAAATAAGTTTTTTTTTCCTAAGTGTGGAATAACACTAAGAATGTTTAAAAATATCAAAATAATATATTTATAGATAAGTTTCGTCGTAGATTTCTGCTATTTATCATAATATATTAAAATTTTGACAGAATGCGGGCAACAGAGTATCATACTAGGCTCCTAGGTTGCCTGTGTCAACTCAGCCACGTGTGATATTTAGTCTTTTGTTGCATTGCATTTTCCAAATGCCTTATAAGGTTATACACATAAAGACTGCTCTGAGAGTCGCTATGCAAAATATTTATACAAGACAAGGTCCATTCGTGTAAAACAATCGTGACTATAAATGACCCAGAACCTTTATTGCTTACAAAATAACAGGCCTATTGTTTTAATGTTTGGTAAATTTTTCAAGTATTTTTTTCATTGCAACTGCGTATTAGCTAAGAAAATAATCGAAATGGGCTTTAACACAAAACATTACCTTATAATACAGAAAATACCCCTACATATGATATTTAGTTTTTTTTAAAGGCCAATATCTTTGTAAAAACTGTAAGGAATTACCTCTTATAACCGATATTAGTTTATATATCGTTTTATCAATCATTCTGTATACTAATATAATATTAAAGCAACATATGACTTTAAAGCTAATTATAAAATTCATATACACTTTGACTAAGTATATTAATATAAGGATCTTACATAAACATAATATTGTTAACAATTTTCGAAGTGACGATGATTGACAAGATAGCGCTGTATAAATAATAGCCAACATCCTTTTCACAGGGTACGTGCTTGTCAACTACTTACATCTCCTCTAATGTTACGCGCGACAAGAGGGAACGTGATTTAACAATTGCAGTTGCAAATTGCATTCATATTAGATATTTTTGGATTGATATTAAGTTAGTAGAGGCCAGTCGTGGCGCAGTGGCACAAAATGTGACTGTAAAACTGACTGTGGGTTCGATCCCCACTCGAGGAGATGAAATATTTACTTAAATTTATATTTCCATTTCTTCGCTCCGGTGTTGAGGCAAAGCGCGGCGTTGAGTTCTGCCGCTCAACACGCAATGCCTCCAGAAATCGCCAGAAAGTGGGGAACTGAGTGTCTTAACACTGGGTTCCCTCTGCCTACCCTGTTGTATGTGGGATACAGCGTGAAGCTGATATTAAGTAAATTGTGAAAGATATGATAATTTTTTTTCAACTTCACGCTGTATCCCACTTAGCATGGTAGGCCGAGAGCAATGCGCGTGGAGTGGTGGAATACAACGCCGCGCTTAGCCTCGTTACCAGAGCGAGGAAATTAAAATATTAAATATTTCATTTTCTCAAGTGAGAATCGAACCCACAACCTGTCGCTATTGATGGCTATAATAATTATTAATTTAGATGTATGATTATTTCTTAACTTCTTGTATGTAAGAAGGTAGGCAGAAAGAACTTAGTCATTATTGTTAATCATATTTATTTTATATATATATATACAGTAATATGTTTTTTACATTTTTTTATCCTATGTACGTTGTGTATAAGTATCGAATGTTTTAATAAAAGTTATATTAACAAACATTTATTTCTTTATATCACAATAATACCGCTAATACGAGTACACGAGTGTGTATATATATATATATATATATATATATATATATATATATATATATATATATATATATATGTGTGTGTGTGTGTGTGTGTGTGTGTGTGTGTGTATGTGTGTGTGTGTGTGTGTGTGTGTGTGTGTGTGTATATAGGCCCCAGAAGTACCTGCTTATGATTTAAAACAAGAAACATAACTATGGTAAAGGATTACTTTCTAAAATTAAACTGATATGAAATTTTCACAATATTATCAGATTGGATAATTTTAATCTTAATATCAGTATACCAACAAATTCTTTATAAACCGTGAGGTTAACATGGGCTCCATTAAAACAAAAAAATAAAGTAAACTTAAAGTGATTATTAAGAATAAAGAAAAATCTTAAATTTTCCGCCTTCCATATAATATATTAAAAGGTATGTTATTCTTTTTATCTTCTTGATATTTAGCTAATAAGAATGGCCAGCTTTTTTCACTATCTTGATTGCTCGGGTTAGCTTCCATTCTTTGACGTATCTTTGCTGCCTTGGCGACGACTTCGGCGTTCAGCATGTTTTCTAAGTATCTCAGCTTGTGGGGTAGAATGATTTTGGCAATCTGTTAAAGAAATATATAAGATTTAGAACTTTAAATAAAATAAGCCTAAACTAAGGACTAAACGCGAATTTTTATGGGTTCGATCCCCATTCGAGGAATAGAAATATTTATTTAAATTTATATTCCTGTTTCTTATCTATAGTGCCGAAACAAAGGGCATCATTGAGTTCCGCCACTCAACACTCAATGCCTCAACGAAGTGTTTTAACACTAGGTTCCCTCTGCCTACCGTGATGTGTGCGGGAAACAGCGTGAATCTGATTTTTATTTATTATTTAAATAAAAATCTTTACTGACAATCAATAAGAGGTAGAACCAAAAAAAAATGCTTGTTACAATATGATAAGAAAAAATGGTTTGTAATGGTCAATAGCTTCCAAAAAACACGAGTACCTACTATATCTATACTAATTTTTACATTAACCAGACTTAAGTATAATTAAACATTCCATTCTTTAAAATTATTACAGTCATTAACTTAAAATATGTTTAATTTGAAATAAACACAATTTACTCGGAGCACAGTCGACTTGGATGGAGTCGTTCTTATCGAAAACTGATTATGGACTTTGTTATGCAAAGTTTTAATATGTAATTTTAGCTCTGTTTCAGTAATGATATTAAGAATTTGTTATTGCTTTTAATAACCGTGTAAGAGGTCAGAGATTGTGGTTGTGAGTTTGATTCCCATTCGAGGAAATTAAATATTTAATATTTTCATTTCTTCGTTGGCTAACAACGAAAATATATTTCTGATGATAACCATGCAGCTATTTAACTCAAGTTAACTTACCAAAATATTAAAATAATTGTACTTTTACGGTAAAAATATAAAACCGTAAAAATAAGCTGTATTTTTACAAAAAACTGAACAATGGCAAGTCGGGCTCACCCACCGAGGATTCCGTACAATAATTGGAGGTCTCCAGTTTCTTCTGAAATTCAAGCTTAGCTTAGCCGCAGCCATTTCATCTGATACCTCACTTGAAAAAGGGGATTTAATACAAAATTTTGCCCCCCTTTAAGGCTATTATTTTTTAGGATTGAACAAGTACTACTTGAAGATGCTAGCTACCAAATTTCATAATTCTAGGTCAACCGGAAATACCCTATTAACTTTGAATTCCTTTAGTGTCTAAATACACGTCTCTTTTGCGTTATAAACGGCCGTATTTTTTTAAGGATATCAGATATACGGTATATCTGAGTACAAGGGTTAACAAGGATTCCTGTTTTCCTTAAAAGGTGCGGAACCTTAAAAAGTATATAAAAATACTTTCCCGAAAAATGTTAACTCCAGAACGTATCTCACAAACATATTTCATTAACATTCTTCAAACGAACCAAGCCAAAAGTAAACAAATAAGGCAATTAATTAAGAACAAAACTCTAACAACGGAACGAACACGCTGAACTTGACGTGAGTAATAAATCCTGGCAAGTAGTTAATTAGCTCATGCCTTTATAATACCTTTTACGGAATATACTAATATATTTTAACATTTTGCTCCTTAATAATATTAGTTCTATCTTTTGGAAAGTTTAAGTTTATAATGTTTTTAGCTTTTCTTTGTTAAATTTTAGATATAAGTGATAGGTCGGATGTTGCGAACGGTCACAAGCGTGTAACTGTAAACATGACTGGTTGTGGGTTCAATCGCCACTCGAGGAAATAAATTATTTATAGAGTTGAGGAAAAGCGCGGCGTTGAGTTCTACCAATCAACACACAATGTCTCCAGAATTCGGCGAGAATACAATGTGAAGCTGATTTATTTGATTTTAGATATAACTAATGTATAAAACACAATGATTGTAGGCTCGATCCTGTTAAGACACTCCGTTCCCGTACAAATTCAATATTTAAATTTCGAGTGAGGAATCGAACCCACAACTTGTCGCGTTTACAATCACACTTTGTGCCCCTACGTCACAACTGGCCTCTAATACTTATATATATTAAGCATAAAACTTTATTATCTTCCCGTCTGTCGTTTATTACATAGATCGCAAAAAACCGGAGTATCCCTTAACTTAAGTGACTTAAGTGGCCAGTACCAGAGTAAAAAAATAATTTTACAGAAAAAAAATGTGTAATACCTAACCGATAAAAAAAACAACTCACAATATTTGAAGCTAAGCACACGATCAAAATAAAAACGTTCCACCTTTTTGCCATTTTGAATTCAAGTACTTTGACTGTTAAGTAATATTGGTTAAGTAAGGTGGCGTTTGTAAACATAGTACCGATAAAATTGTGATAAGGTTTGCGTTTACAATAAAGGCCACACATATAGAGACCAAATTTTAGTTTTAGCATTAAACTTGTTGTCTGCCTAGGCCAGGTACCTTAGTATCAAGATGGTATATTTTTCATCCGCATTCCAGTAACGCTAGCGTTAAGCTACGCGTACCTTCTTCCAATCGTAATAATTGTTATTCCGAGTGGGGGTCAAATCCACAATTAAGTGCTAGATATATACCACTGCGCCAATAGTGCATTAAAATTAAATTAAATATTATTTTTGTTTCACATAGTATCCATCATGTAGCAGAGTAGATAAAGGTAACCGGAGCGGTGCAACGATTAAAATTAATTCCCCTGATTTGGGATCGAGCCCAATATCATCGCGTTACATTCAGATGATGTGCCAAAATGACATCAAATTTAATATTTAATTTTAAAATATTTTTTGTGGAGTGTGGCAGTGGCTTTAGCCAAGAATTTTATAATGTCAACAAGTTCATGAATTTCAGAAATATAGCAATAATATATATTTTTTCAATTTTTTGTGTTAAAACAACTAATAGAGTGTAGATAAGCCTCACAAAGTTCTATAAAGGGAGGCCATGCCGTTTTTACTGTCCTATCGAAATCAAGCACGTCGTTGAGTTTCGACACTCAACACACCATTTCTCTAATTAGGGTTAAAAGATTAATTTTAAACTTTGTGTCAGAATTACATTTGACAAGTAATTAAACGACGTAGCCGATTTACGTCAGATATGTGTAATTACCTCCCGCTCGTTAATGGGGACTCTAAAACGAATTTTGTCAACCCCTAAGTGGCTAAGGCACTTAAATTCTGAATCATTATCATATAAATGATTATATTTTACTTTTACTTTACGCAAAATAAAATAAAAGCAGTCAACTGGGTTTCGTACCAACTTCAGGATTCAACGAGAAATATAATTTATAAAAATTGACAACCTTAAGTTTGCGGGCGTATGCACTGATTTTGTATGAAATGCACTACAATTATAAGTTTGCAATAATTTTCTTCTGCTATATGTTTACATTTTGCACTCATTTATGAAATGAACTACAAATATGTTAAAAAATATTTTTACTTTTTATAATTTTTTATTTTTTTTCTTTTACTTGTATTGTAAGCTCTCACGCGTGCAAAATTTCATAATTATAAGGGGAATTTTCATCTTTGGCTGATAAAGTCCCGGACAGCCTTGTTTGCGGGACGACCTCTCACTGATCTCAAATAGCAACGTCTAGTAGATAACCATTTGACACATGCATTTCGTTTTTACATACTTATACTTATTTGTAATGTAATTTTATGAATTGTTATATACTATTCTCGTTCATTAATGAGAAAATAATTCTTGAAAATATAAAAAACTGTTATTTAGTATTCTTACTATCTAAAATTTTATTCGTAACCGTTGAAACTGGCCCTAAGTCTACTGGAAGTGCTCTGTAGATTTTGATTACGTGGTACTTTTTATACAAAATTCAGCAAAAACGTTATAAATTCTGTTATCTTTTGATTACGTTGACTCAGAATCTTGATTCTTTTTTATTTTTTCATTGATTCTTTTCAGAGCTATATTTGCATGCAATCTTCAGATGAATGGTTTTGACAGACATAAAGAAAAACAGAACTCAACACCACACTTTGCCTTGTTACTAGAGCGACGAAATGAAAATAATTAATATATCCTTACCTCGAATGGGAATCGAACACAAACCTTGTCGCGTTTAGCGTGGCGATCAATAATAAAAAAAAATCTATCCATATTAAGTGACTGTACTGTGTGCACAACGAAAACTAAACTTCAACTCAGATAGAATATGGTTTTCTAAAAGGTACTGATTTAGCTGTTGCGAGACAATATGTTCTAAAACCTTTGACAGGAAAGGAACTATTGAAATGGGACGGTAGTGAGAAAAAGGTTTTGGATCTTTGGACTTTGGTATGGGAAATATACGGGATATTCGCCACACACTAGGAAAGTAATTAGTGGTCAGGGAAAAAATAAATATAAGCAATTACAGGAGCTAATGTGACTGGAAAAATGAAATGTAATATAGAAATCAATATATTTAGCCTTAATAGTACCGTCCATAGGTGTAATTGATGTGAAATGCTTATTTAAAGCATCTATATCTTAGTGTCGCGTGTTCGCACTTTGACTACCCAACAAAAAATGGAAGGTTATAAATTTATTTTAATTTTTTTTTAATTTATGTGTATATTTATTTTGATAAGAATTAACACCAAATTACAGATAGGACATTAATAATTACCCGATAAATTTAAATAAAATCTATTAAAATGGTATCAATCTTCACAGATTGACATATAAGATCGCAGACGTTTTTATAGGCGTCAATTGTAAGCATTGATAAAGCTCATTTTCTGTTACTTTTACGTAAAACCATGAATTTCCTGATTTAATTTAAATAGGAGACAAAAGTACACACATTTACCTACCTACCTTCATTATACACTACTTAAACAGTGGTATTTGTAGGTGACTGCAGAATACATAGATTTTCTGGAGATCGTTATAGAGAATGATATATTTGTTCAGATTGGAATTTTTTAATTTGTAAAATCTATTGAACCGAATATCTGATTTAATAGTTTAAAGAGTAAACTGCAGGTGTTGAAACGGTCTCCAACACAAAATTATTAATTTGGATAAGGATTGATATAAAGATGTGGATAACATTAAAGTCAGCATTTGCATCTAATATTAAACTGTAAAAAGTAGTTGTATTGTCAAAACTACAATAGTAGGGTATATGGCATCGTGAAGTTTTTTTTAGATATGGATATATTCTTTAATTTTGTAGAATATTTTTTTCAACAACAGTTTATGCAGCGAATGTGATGAAACACATTTTATGCCTACTTTTTACACCTTAGGTTATCCACCATTTTTGAAATTTTAGTAGGGATCCCTAAATTTTTGTAGAATTAAATATCGCCTATGTTACTCAGTGATAATGTAGCATTCTAATGATGCAAAGAATTTAAAATCCATTCAATAGTTTTTATGTTTATTCATTACAAACACACACATACAAAGTTTTCCTCTTTATATGATAGCATAGAAGAATAGATAGTAGACTAGCGAATCGCTCGCAGCTGCGCCCGCTTAAACTATCGAATTATTGTACCTATAGTGTATATTTACAACGCACTTAAGATTTCTAATGTGTGAAAATAAAATCGTAACTCATCGGAATCTGTACATGGAAGATATATTAGAAAAATTGTTATTACCTTCAACATAGTTTGTTCCAATTAAGGCGCTTCCGTTCCTCACTTTTCGCCGAATATTGCTAGAATTGCAATTGCAAGTGAAAATAGATAACTTTGATTTATATAAACATCACCTGTAACTCCATTTGTTTGCTCGATAATCCCTGAGAAAACCTTATTTATCGTGTCACTAGTTTTTAGCATATTGGGCCTTAAAATTTCGAGTGACTGTCAGTATGGCGATCATCTGGAAACAAAGACCAAGTTGGCGTTAAAGAAACTGGAGGTCATTGGCGGAGTGAGAGGCCTAAAAAAAAAAGGATAGAGGGCCCAAGTTCGGCTTCATACGCAGTAATATGGAGTCTGCCCTCATCGAGACTTGGGCACCCTAGTATCAGATAGAACTACTAGTTTTCATACAACGTAGAGTCGTTCGAATTGATAGCTGTAAACGGCTCGACATTTTGGCTAAAAAAAATCTAGACTATCACCTTACCAAAATTACTTCATTTCCGACTAGTACGTTTTACATGATTCGCTAATAAAATAAAAGACACCCAGACAGAAAGACAGACGGGCAGACAAAAATTCAGAGTGGATTTTAGCCTGTGTTATCGATACGTTAACGGTCTTAAGACTCATCTATTTTTTTCAACTTTCACGCTGTAACCCGCACACAGCAGGGTAGGCAGAGAGAACCTAGTGTTAAGACACTCCGTTACCCACTTTCTGCCAAATTTTAGAGGCATTGCGTGTTGAGAGGCAGAACTCAACGCCGCGCTTTGCCTCGACACCAAAGCGAAGATATGGAAATATTATTTTCGATCGAACCCACAACCAGTCGGTTTTACAGTCACACTTTGCAGGAGCACCCTGCGCCACGACTGACCTCATCTATTCATTACAAAATTTTTGAAATCAAATTGTTCTGCTTATTTTATTTATGTAGACAGTTTTATACAAAATTACATTAAAAAATTAAAATACGATTTCTGAATTCATTTATTTGACATACAGAATTTGAATTAAATAAATGTTATATTCCTTTTTAAGATACTTTATTAAATTTCATTCTCATAATTCACAGAATTCAAGGAATACACGAAGGTAATTAAAAAAAATGATATGATATATTGTTTAGATATTTTATCATATAACGTTTCATATAAGCATACCTATGCTACGAAAATGCTACGGATTACTTAAGTTACTTTTATTACTGTATAGCATGCATTTAAATTGTTATTATCGTACATCATTGTATATTTTTTTATATTTTGTAGATAATAAATAACAAAAAATATTTTATAAAGGAATTTATAAAAAAATATAAAATTCCTTTATAAATATTTCTAAAATTTATTTCAGAGCTTTTTTGATATTTTTTTATGACAAATCAATAGAATAATATTAACTTCAATTCGCATTTGGCTTTTACATATATACATTATGAAATTATTTAGGAAGTACATAAATAAATCGACTAAAGTTAGTGCGCATGCGTAGAACTTGAATGCATTCGAATATTTCCTGAATTCAGGTACCGGCCCTGTGGCGTAGTGGATATCGCGTCTGTTCTGTTTCAGTTCAGAAACCCCCAGGTTCGATTCCTGGCAGGGCCACCGTCGATTCGTCGGCGGTTTTTTTTCGTTTCTATTTAAACTTACTTTGTATCTCATAAATATAACAACGAATTCAGTAGTAACTTCTCAGTTAATTTTTCTTTCTTATCGCCTGTATATAGAGGTATATAAGAACCTGGCGAAATCAGACCGAGTACTTTTTCTAAATATACTTCCCCAAACAGTATTTAATCAAAAAAACTATCACGTAAGACATATTAATATTTACTTCAGTATTTGGTAAATATTAAGTTTTATTAATAAACATATTTTATGATATTATATTTCGTAGAGGCTCTACGAAGGATTCTACGGACGTGTTTTCTAGCCTTTTTGGTTTTTTATTTCGGTAAATGTAATATTTCTCTGCTTTTAGACTTTATTTTTATTACAGTGTAAAGAAAGGTATTTTTTTTATTGTATTGTTTTTTTATCTTCTTAAGATAACTTAACTAATCCGTCTTTTGGAAAGTTTGGGTTATTATACAGGTCCAACAAGGAGAGGCTCCTTACTTCTGAGGATAAAAATGTTTATTAAGGTTTAATATATTTAATATTAGAATACAAAGATATGTATGTTTGTATTTAAAATACTTTTAAAGAATTGTTTCTAAGCCACGTCTGTTTATTACAATTTTATTAATTTATGATTTGGTAAATATTAAATTAAATTTATAAAAATATTTGTATCTCGTAGTTTTTTGATATTTTTTCTATGGGCTCATTCTGCATTAAATTTTAATTATGTTATAGTATTAAAAATGCATAGAATTATGGTATTAATTTAATCTTTTTAAAATTATGCTACCTTATACCTGTACTTTTAACCAAATAACAATCTAGGATTGAAGGTTTACAAATGTCTTCTCTAAGTACAATATATATAATATATATAAATTAAATCAAAACTCATTATATATTTACAACGCTTTTTGAAAATGAAGATTATTATGATACGACATCTGTGTCAATGAAAAGTAATATTTTAGGGATAGGCTCCATCTAGCAGGGAATAATTGCTTCAACAACACTATTTTATTTAAATACATTAATGTATGATGCAAATATACAAAAGTTCCCAACTTTATAGAAAAAGAAATTTGAAAAAGAGTGAAAATTCTGAGTATTTAAGTAATTTGAAATATTAACGTAAACTTATATTTCGCATTTTTATTTTTGATTTTCTTTTATTTCTCTTTTAAGTATTTGTATGGAAGCCAAATGAACATATATTTTTTATATAATATTAAATATAGCGGTATTTTAAGTTAATTATGTATATATTAATTAATATAAAACATTAAAAATTATTCATAAATTCAAATATATTTAGAAAAAGTGCAATATAATGTCTATTTATAGAAATTGGAAACTATACTGCGCATGCGTAGATGAAGAAAGCATTTGGATATTGGCTTTCCTTCCTCACAAGCCCTGTGGTGTAATGGATATCACATCTGAACGTCAGTTCTGAAGATCCAGGTTCGATTCCTGGCAGGGCGTCCTCGTCGACAGGTTGTCGACATTTTTATTTTTTATGTACTTTAATCCTGGAATTCCCTCGGGATCGGATCAAGTGAGATATATCAGATGAAAGGGCTCTGGCTAAGCGAAGCCTGAATGTCAGAAAAACCCTTGGTGGGCGAGCCTGACTCGCGCTTGTCCGGTTTTTTTATAGTAATGACTTTTATTTGAATCCAACATCATTTGAAAGAAAATCGCATAAGGAATTGCAAAAAAATGGGTGCCGCCTCTCAGTCAGCCAGAACCGCGCTAGGGTTGTCAGGCTTAAATGATCGTAAAGCCAAAAAAAAATGGTAAAGGTCACTTAATGTTGATTATTCACACTCACATGTTTTTTTAAATGAATTATATATCAAATAAAGCTTATTCTTTTCTAAATATACTTGGTTATTTATTTACTTAAAACTATAACGCCTGTAAAATATTTGCTGCAAGCAAAATTTTAGAAATAATTTGAATCAATTTGTCCCATTGAGGTTTACTATGAGAATAGTAAACGAAATGTACGGGCTGCCTCATGTTTTAAATCAAATATCATGTAATGGTGTAAAAGTAAATATTTAGAAAACAAATTCAGCAAAGACTCAATACATAGTTTTCTGTATATATTCAGTATGCTTAAAATCATAATTTCATAGATAGACATTTAGAATAAAGATTGACATTAACTCTGTTACATGATATTTTTGTTTTATGATATTTTTCTTTAAAACACAAGGAAGTCCACGCATTTCATCTTCTATTCTCATAGTCAATTCATAGGAAAAAAAATCAAATGATGGTAACCTTCACATGCGGCAGTTATTTTACAGGCAACCATGTGTCATAGTATTGAGAAAAGAATAAGCTTTAATTTGTTATATAATTCAATTGAAAAATACGTGAGTGTAAATAATCTTGATAAAGTATAAACTTGACAACCTAGGGTTGCGGCTAATTTAGAGGTGGCAATAATATGCGATTTTCTTTCCAATAATGTTGGATGCACATAAAAAAACATGTGAGTGCAAGTCTTCAACACAAACAAATTACCATAAATTTAATTAAAGATGATTGCAGCATAATTTTTTTAGGCAACCCTAGTGTAATTTATTCTAGTATTATGTATCTTTCTTAAGAACAAGTTACATTAAAAAAAACAGATACATGCAGATTTATGCAATGGGATCTTAGGCCATATGTGTCTTAGCAGGGAATTTTTTAAATTTTAATGGAACCTGATTTTTTTTATATATATATGTATTATTAGGATCTTATTTGTCTTAAAAATTATTTAAATGAAGTTAATCATTTACTATCAAATAAATCCAATTTTATTATGCGGATAAGTAACTAAGTAATATAACTTTTCGGTTAAAACTATTTTTATATAAAATTTCATATTTTATAGAAGATTTCACTTGTTTGTGTTGGCCCCTCCTATGTTATTTTATTTGGAATTTATTTTATTGGAAGTCCATATTGTGCCTTGATTCCACTACAGCAGTGAAGTCGTGACGTTGTGGGTACATAGTGGGGCATTCAGCCAGAATGTGATGCACCGAATCGACGGAGGCATCTCACTAATGGCACACCGACGACATCTCCCGACGTGCAGTCTGATGCAGGTATTTGCTAAAGTAACTATGCCCCGTCAGTACCTCCACCAGTCTGTACGTCAGGACCCCAAAACCCGTTCTACCCCAGCGCTCAAGTTGAGAACGGATTGCCTCCACCGTCGCTATCCCTGCCGCTGGGGACCCCAGCTCCCCTCTCCATCGCCGGATCAGGGCTCCGTCTGCTCCTCCCTGTTCCACGCGATATCCTCCTATGATGGTTGCACACCTTACGTGTGCTCGCTTGCGCGGAATACATGTACTCTGGCAAACATTTCCGCCCGTAGCTCCCAAGGCGCTTCTTCATCACTTGCCAATAGAATTGCCGCAGTCCGAGCACAGTACGGTACCCTTGAATTGCTCTCACTTCTAGGACCCGCTGTGCTTTTCGCAATTGGGTCCTATTGCTAGCAGTGAGAAATCCGCACACACAGGGCACCATACAGAGCCATGGATCTCAACGCGCCGACATAAATCTTCTTAAATCAGTAGCCTGCCAAGGGCCCTGGTGGCGTTTACTAGCCTCAGCACAAGCTTAGTGAAGTGCGAAGCAAGCAAAAATCTTCCATCCAGGGTAAGACCAAGATATTTTATCCGAGTCCGTACCTCCACCTCCTATCTCTGGATGCGCAGAGTAGCCCT
Source organism: Heliconius erato x Heliconius himera (assembly GCA_013421005.1). Classification (NCBI taxonomy): domain Eukaryota; kingdom Metazoa; phylum Arthropoda; class Insecta; order Lepidoptera; family Nymphalidae; genus Heliconius; species Heliconius erato x Heliconius himera. Next base: position 145,264 of record JAATLQ010024105.1, read on the forward strand.
ATGGGGGGAATCCCTACGCAGAAGCCAGTCCTAGCCGATCTTTCACAGTAACGGCCCAAACACTGTCCCCGTGGAACCCCGTAACTTACATTTCATCGACCGATCCTACCGTCTCCGTTAACCCTCTTACCGACAGCAATACGCCTTTCTACATCCATCTCGTTCTTTCTTCTCTACTGATCTTTCATTCCAACCTTTCTTATTTTTTTCAAATACCAGAAACTTTGTCTTATTCTCGGACCATTAATTTCACAACTTAGTGATCTAAGTTGTTTGTGTGAATCAAAAAAAAAATATTCTAAGCGAAGTGAGGCTCTCCGTAGAGGCTACGGAGTGCTACGGGCGTTAAAATTTTAGATTGTAACGCGTAATGTAGGTACATGTACTGTTTATGTTTAACAAAGATTTTGTAGTGTGTCGACTAATTACTGAGAAGAATTAATTAAAGTAATGGAAAATGTTTCTAACAATTATAATTCCTGAAATCTTTTAAAAAAGTACAATTATAAATTTAGTGTAGAAAAAAATGACATGTCTGAACAGAAAATCCCAGGTTGGAATTCTGGCGGAGGATTCTGGCATTTATATATATATATATATATATATATATATATATATATATATATATATATATATATATATATATATATATATATATATATATATATAT
>JAATLQ010024105.1:146033-186561 GCA_013421005.1 Heliconius erato x Heliconius himera
ATAGTGGTGACTACGAGAAAAGCTTCAGTCGAAAAAGCGGAACGATATCCATATCCAATTAAAATAATATGTTTGTGAACATTTATAGCACATTGTATGTAGTTACATAATCATTTTCACGTGCAATACTAGGTGGCGTTATTTAATATTACGAAGTTATATTTAAATTTTATATTAAATATAAAATTTAAATACAACTTTATTATATCACAAATTTATTAAAGTTAAGCTATATTTTATAGTGTATATAGAAGAACTATTATTAAAAATGTTAAAGAATATTGAAATATTTTTTTAATATATTTTATATATAAAAAACATACTTTTTTATATATATCTAATAATTGTTATACAAGCTGATTCATCCTTCCATCTTCATCCAAAGGAAATCGTTTTCAACATGTTTACCCCATAAAGAATGGGTCTGAAGTTTATATGTGAAGTATATATGTTTTTTTTGTATTTTGTCTGGGTTTGAGAAGCTCTGCAGTTATTATTGATTTTATACCATACTTTATGGTCTAAGAATAATTAGAAATGATCTGTTCAATAATCTGTATCAGTTTGTGTATAGATCCACCAATCATACCGAATATATAAACAATATTATTTGTAATTATAAATCAGCCTGTTATGATTTTATTCTCTATAGCGGTATATGAAACGAGATAAGGCATTCAAAACTTTCGAACGCTCGCAGTGGTATGGGCGCTGAGGGAGCTATTCAAAATGCTTGGAATCACTTTCAAGATATTTGAAAAGCATTTTCAGGTATATGGAAATATCTAATACATAAAGAAAACATTATAGTTTCCTTTGTCTTTACTTTCTAACAGTGATATCGAAATAAAATGTTGTTAATATTATGAAATTAATGAATTACAATTTTATATGAACTATGAATACAATTTATAGCTTAAGATTTATTACTCTTTTTATAATTAACAATATTTTTAAAATAACACAATAACCGTCTACTATATGAATTAAAAGCACTATATTTTTATTTCGTGTCATTTTATGCCGTAGAGGTGCTACGAATAGAACTACGAAAATAATTCTTTAGATTCTTACTCTACAAGAAATATTTTCCATTGGTTTATACTATATTTTAATTAATTTTATGCCACCAGAGTGCTGACAATTGCCAGGATATATGATAATAATTACGATCGATACTATGTAGATATATGATAACGAGAGACATCACCTTTTTACCATTCACCTGCTTTAATTTATTATTATATTATAGACATATTTCACAAAATGTGCACATAAATTATAGCCTTGGCGCTATTCTTATATATAAGGTATAGTAAGTATCGTATCACTGTAAGATTTTAGTTTTCTTTTTTGCGTAAAATTGGAACTAACGTCCATTTTCACAAAATTTCACATTTATAATATTAGTAGGATTACACAACAGAGCCATTTGGATAGGTGGTGTGGTGGTGGATATTAAACAAAAAAAATATTTCGAAATAAAACGAAAAAAAAAACATAATCAGTTGCATTAAAAATAAAAACTTGATAACGAAAAAAAAAAAACGTAATCAATTGCCATAAAGATATAAACTTAACAACGATTACAACGAAGAAGTCAGTTTTATAAAAAATGTAAAAAGGGTATGAATATTCGAAAATTTTGACTTAAGCCATCCATATGTATTTATTTAACATTATAATATTTTTTTATCATATCACATAAATAATGTTTAGTAGTTTCATATCGTTAGCGACTTTACTGCAGTCAGGTAAAGCATCAAAGCGATTTTAAAAGCTTTGAAGTTGTGTTTGTATAATATATTTACCTTGCAATACAGGTTATGCAACGTTTTACTTGCAATCACAAATAGGTGGCGTTAACTTAACATTTAAAATAAATTTGGACTAAAACTATATATATTATGTATATTTTTTTAATAATAATAAATTCAATATTTTTTTCGTTACATTTCTTGTTACACCTCTACGAGTAGAATGATTAAATTGCGAGATACTTATTATATTCAGTAAATGTAATACAATATGTTTTTTTATTATATATATTAATATACAACAAGGTATTAAACTATGGGCGTGACAACGCCATAAAGGGGACAAAGTGTGAATTTAAGAAAAATATTTTTTTTGTATGTGTAGAGTCGCTACGGATACTGCTACAAAATAATCTATTATGTTTTTTTTTTAAATAATATATACTATTACTTTAAAGATATTATATAATTTATGATAAAATAACATAAGCGGACAAGTTAGCATTACATTTGAGCAAAAATAATTGCTAACGATCTGATAGTATACAAATATTGGCAAATTAAATTCAATGGCCCTGTGGTGAAATGGATATCACGTCTGAACCTACGTTCGCCAGTTCAGAAGATCCAGGTTCGAGTCCTGGCAGGGCAAATCCATACTTTTTTTCAATATAAATATATATTTACAATTTTTGTATATAATTATAATTTTCTATTTTAATATATGTATATAAGCAACGGAGGTTTACATTTAACCCTACACATCTTCAATTCAAGACTGTTTTATTTTTGTACATATAAATATTATTTGGAAATTAAAAATATTAACGTAATTTATATAACAAAATTCATATAAATATTTATGTATAAATACAAAACAAATGTATATAAAATAGAAACAAAAGTAAATGTAATATTATATAGCTAACTAATAGAATGCCACGAGGCAACATCTTTTTAATAATTATCAAAATATTATCTTTCTTATCAAAATAGTGAACGAAATATAAATCATTATTTTCTTATTTTAGTTAATTAAAAATAATAAATAATAAAGCATCCACGCTACTCTCTTGTTTACCAGATGGCGCTACCTTAGTTAGAGTGAGCTTTCATTATACTATTTAAAATAATGTATTTACAATATATTTTAATTTTTTATGTTGTTTTTGTAATTAAATAACCTAATGAAATGTTATTGTAGTAATAATAATTGTTATTAAGCTTTTGGTAGTGTTATTATCTTTAATTTATTAATAATATATAAGTATTTATTATTTTACATGTATAATAAAATGATTTCTCATTTGTATAATTGAATTAATAATATATGAAATAATATATAATAATACTTGTATTACTATACAAGTCCTATGCAGCTTAGCGCCACCTACTGGTAAGTCTGAGTGCAGTATAAACATACGTTATAGGAAAATGTATGTATATACTAATGTATGTATGTATATACGTAGACATTTTATTACGTAGGACCAGTTAGAAAATTGTTATACACCAATTAAAGTTAACCTTGGGGCACATTCAATCTCAAGCTCCAGTTAATATTTTTAACAGAACCAAAATGTAATAATATTTATAAATAATAATACATCGTTATACATATGTTTGTTTTAATCTCAATTTTTTTACACGGATATAAAAATTCATATTCATACTATTTAAAGTTGTCTTCACTCGCGTCTACGAGCCTATATTTAATTTAACACAAAATATTTTTCATACATATTAAGAAATTATTACAATTTAAAAGAAAATCAAGTGTGAAATTGAATAAAATTGTAACATTTAACGAAAACAAGGAAAAAAAACTCGAATGTTACACAATACGACCAAAATTGCTACACTTATAACGTAAGGCCCCGTAGCGCAATGGTTAGCGCGTCTGTGAACTAAACAGAAGGCTCCAGGTTCGAGTCCTGGCGGGGCCCTGTAGATATAACTTCTGGCACATTTTGCTTTTTTTATTTATTTATTTAATTTGATTTATTTATATACATCTTTTATAGTTCATCCTTTTAATTATTCTTTGGCAAATATTTATATTATTGTGTGAAAAGCTTACTACTATAAATAACAATATAATTAATAGTAAAATATACAATTAATATTATATATTCGTTGAAATATTTTCAAAATGGATATCAGTTTTTTTGAGGCATTGCGTGTTGAGTGGCAGAACTCAACAGTGCGCTTTGCCTCCTTACCGGAACGACGAAAAGAAAATAATAAATATTTTCCCCTTGAATGGGAATCGAACCCACAACTGTTGCGTTTACAGTCACACGCTAGTGTCCCTGCGCTATAACTACTATTTTTATATTTACAATATTTTTATTTTCACACGCCGGTTAAAAGCTGCGCTTAGTTTGACCGCGGGGACTCTTGCGTCGTTTAGATTCATATAGATTTTAACATTGCAGAAAGCGGTACTGAGAGGTACTAATTAATAGTAAATAGTATAGACGAGGCATAACTGGATGAATCGAAACACCCGCCGGAATCTTCAACTACATAATATTATCCATATTAAATATAAACGATATGCGAAGAAAAAAAGTATTTAACAAGCTTTTCTTAATTATTTGTATGTGATGTCGCTTTATTTTTACGATATTATTGACGTGGTAGACACCACCTCCACACCACAAGCACGAGACACTTTTTTAATAGCAAATATTTTTGTTTGTTATTTTTATTTTTTAACTTAACAGCTTCACGCTGTATCCCGCACACAGCAGGGTAGGCAGAGGGCAGGGAGGGTAAATATTTCGTCACCACGAGTTGGGATCGAACCCACAACCAGTCGATTTTACAGTCACACCTCGTGCCGATGCGCCACGACTGGCCTTTTTTAACTTATGCAGCTATTTTATTTATATTTGTTACATCATTAGTATATTTTTTATTATAAATTTACTTAAAATAAACAAAACAGTGGATATTTTCAAAATTAAACCGTGTATATTAACTCTACATGTATCACTCTATGAATTTCTTCTTTAACATTATACATAGAAAAATTACAAAATCAACTTCATTTATATTTAATTTGTCTTATGTACTATATGTGATATTTCTCAAGTTCAATATGATCACTTTCCAGTGTCCGGTTAAGTTGAAATTTGAATCACGATTTAAGTTCTAATAATAACAAATAATAAATATTGTTGTTAATCCAAAACGCAATAAAATGGTGAATTACTATTTTTTGCACAAATAATATCAGTAATAAATGTAAGGGCTTTATTTGAAAAATATAATAAATTATGAAAAATAAATCTATAAAGCTAATTTTCAAAAGGGTTTTTTTTATATTATGCTTTAGCATTAAAATTGAGATTAAATAGTACCATTTTATTTGACTTATTAAACAAAGGTATACTTGAATATATAACGCTACAGTTTAAAATACATACAATATATCTATATGATGAAATCTATAGTTATTATATTGAAATGAAAAATTATTTGAAGTAATAGCTTTTAAAAAGTATTTTAAAGTTCAGCCATTATACGCTTTGTGAGCTCTCGACCGTGTGCACCAAGCCGTTTCCTTTCCAGTTAAGCTTACTAACCCGAAATATTTTCATTTATACCAAACATACATACGCTTTTTTTATACTGTACAGTACAGTATTAAATAGATTTTGCTATTGATATTTTATACCAGTATAAGTGATTTTAAGTTTTATCTGTAATACAAAAATAAATCTGTCGTTTTTTTTATCAGCTTCACGCTGTGAAACTGCACGCAGGGTAGGCAGAGGGAACCTAGTGTTAAGAAATTCCGTTCCCCACTTTTTGCCGAATTCTGGAGGCATTGCGTAAAATATAAATTTAAGTAAATATTTCATCTCCTCGAGTGGGGTTTCAAACCCACAACCAGTCGATTTTATAGTCACACTTTGTGACCCTATGCCACGACTGGCCTGGTTCTTCTTAGATATTAATTTTCTTTACGGATTTTAGGGAGCAAAGTGAAGGGGTGGTGGCGAGTGAGGCGATTAAGGCGTGTAACCGTCTATTTTACAATAAACAACGTTACATGTAAATGTAAAAATGTAGAGAAAATCTAATATAAAAATTAAGCCAATCCGGGCACAAGCGTGTGTTAATAATGTGTGCTAAAAATAAGTTGTAACAAGCGTATAACAATTTCGACTTATCTTGATGAGACCTATAGCTTAGTTGGTTAGGATGCTTGGACTAAAGAGTTGATTTCTAAAGAGGCGCGGGTTCAAATCCCGCTACGTTCGAATTTTTGTACGTTTTCTTTGACTTTTCGTTTTCTTTAAATGCGACATGTTGTGGGTACGATTTCTATTCGAAGAAATGATATAGTTAAAACTTTCATTTTACACTCTGGTGTCACTCAAAACTTAATGCCTCCAGAATTCAGCGGAAAGTTGGGAGCGGAGTGTCTTAACACTAGGTTCCTTCTGTACCCTGCTAAATGCGGGATACAGTGCGAAGCTAATGTTTTAAATATAAATATATTAGAAAGCGACTGTCAATAACGTTGTGAAAACACAAACAAATATAAATAAATTTGCAAGACAGTCAAAATTAGTCAAATAAACGTATTAATTGAAAATGAAAACTCAATTTTGTTTTAATGTTAATATTCAAACGTTCAAAAAGATATTTTTCGATTGATCAGTGTAAGAAACGTCTAAGCTATAGCTAAGCGTTTGTTGTACAGAAAGACTTTTGGGCGAAGGGACGAAAGAGGGGACGCCCGGCTGTAGACTAGAGACGGGTATAATATCATTATAGATATTCGATATTTCGTCAGTAATATATTTGGAAGTTAATAAAATAAGTGTTCCAACGTGTGTTTTGTAATTATTAATTGATTCTGATGATATATATTTTATACTCACGTGGTTTAGACGTGTGCTGTAACCATAAATCGGTTTTTGTTATGTTCTTTTTAATTTTGAATGTACAGCATACATTTTTAACAACAGTTTGATTTTGATACTGTCTTAGCTCAGTTTGTAATTCTGATTGTATATATATATATGGTTATTTTAAGTTCGATTTCGTATTATTTTCTCAAAAGAACAGCTTTAAAATAATTGTAGAAAGGAGAATAGAGCGTCTTAACACTGCGTTCTCTTTGATTAACCTGCTAAATACTAGACATATGGAACGGTACGTATAACAGATTTAAAAACTGCATGGAATACGTCAAAAATATATATAATTACAATACGCTGTAGACAATAAATTTTAACGTTTAATATGCATTTACAAACAATAATAATAATAATAATATGAAATTGGACCCATTACAGCGGCAGTAGGGGCAAGGTGTCGGTGCGGCTATAAAACCGCGTACGTCACTATACGGTGGAAGTTTAGCCGGCGAGACCGTGCCAAGTCAGTCTGTACGCGCACCGCTTAGGGTCGAAACGCTTCGCCTGTTCGCTTCGAACTACGAAACTTCGCGGGCCATCAATAAACAAAAACCTCTTTTATCTTTTTTTAGAGGTCGGATGTAAAATTATTACGTGTTTGTAAAATATGACCGAAAATATCTTTTCTATAGGTGAATAATAGGTAAGTTGTCATTTTTTTTCGAGCGATGTGAAACTTTTTACTTGCGACTGTTAAGCACCTTATTAATATGTAGTAATTTGTTCACAACGATATATGACTGGACAGCTTTCCCGCCAGTCGGAATATATGTTACGTACTTTGATTATACTGTTTCATTTATTTATGAATACCGTTTGTGGTTACAGAAACATTTGTTTTGTTTTCATTCCTTTAAATGTTTTTTTTTGGGAAGGTGTAAGCTTAGCGACCTAAATCTACCGCAACGGATGCTTTGCGAGTTTTATTTCTTTTCATTTCGTCTCAGTGTTGTATTTAGATGAAATGAAGAAAATAATGTACTTTTCTTTTAAAATTTAATGATTTGATTACCAAAGTTTTTTGATTATTTATTTCTGTAAAATTTATATTCTATTCGTTTCTAATTTATATTATATTCGAGTCTATTTAAGAGACTTAAAAACGATGTCGTGCCACAGGGGCATTAGCACGTGACTGTAAATGTGACATTTTATGAGTTCGATTCTCGCTCTAGTAAATAAGTTGATTCAGCGCGGTGTTGTGCTCCGCCACTCAACACGACATACCTTAAGAATGTGGCAATAAGTGGGCAATGAGAGTGTATCAATGGAAACGGAGTGTCTTGACACTAGGTTCCCACGTTCCCTCTGCCTACCCTGCTCTGCATGAAATACAGCGTGCCGCTAAAAAAAATTGCCTTAAATATTGTAAAATAAAGTGATAACATACCTTAAGTAGAGATAATTTACTAATACATAACAATTAATGTTACAATTCTCTATTTATAAATACAAAAAAAAATATTGATGTAGAATTATTATTTATGAACATTTTCATTCCTTTGCTCTAATACCAAGTCAAAATCGCGGCGCGGCGTTAAGTTTCGCGACTCTAGACGCAATGCCTAAAAATTCGACGGAGAGTAGGTTTCACCTACCTACCATGCTTCTTGTAGGATACAACAACAAAACAAATAAAAATATTGGTGTATATTCTAATCTAAATATTGTCATTTCGGCAATACACAACACAGTTTTTATATATATGTTTTATATAATATGATATATATTGCGAACATACCAAAATATAATTAAAATGAATAATTCTACACACTACTGCTATTATTTACTTCTTTTTTAATGAAAATTTTCACAATAACAATTTTAATGTACCAGAAGATGTATATTTTTAACATAAAATACGTGGAATCTATTTCATCAATCTTTAATATATTTATTATAACGAATTGTAGTATTGCATAGTGGAAAATTATCTAAATGAAATATTATCGTTGCAAAAGGCTCAAAACCGTATAAAAATAATGTATCACAGTAATCAGAAGCGATTCTTATGCCTAATTTGCGACTAAATTCACAAGAATCAGTATAAATGATGAAATATAAAAGGAAAATTAGAGGTACAAACATTTAATAGATTTTTTTTATTCAATTGATATCAACTTCAGAAAAAATCATATTGATGAAAATACCCAATATACGAGTACATTTTAATCCCTTATGCTTCAGATTTTCACTTTTTACCACATAGTGTGGTAGGGAGCGAGAAACTAGAATAAAGATATTTCAGTCTCCACTTTCCGTCTGAATTTAAGGTGTTGAGTTTTAACTTAACAAGAAGTTGCGGAACTAAACGCTGCGTTTTCTCTTAGAGCAGAACATCTGTGCCACTGCGCTACGTTTATATTTTCATAAACCAATTCAAAAAAGTTATTTCAGCAAAGTTTAGGTACCTATTAATTACAGAAAATATTGCAAAAACTCCATTTTTAGCTGAAAATAAATATCAATGTCTGTTGTATACACGGCGAGCTAACGACCTAAAAACATGCCAACTTTAACAAAGAATTTCGTAGACACTACGTGTATACCAACTCATATTTCTAAACATTAGTAATTTGGAGTTTTAAACATTACATTTGATTATTATAGTAGATTAATATAGAGTTTATTGTATTTGCTTAATTATATTAGTATAAAGACAAAGATAAAGACTCTCCTGATCTGTTTTCTGTAATACTAGATTCCTGTGAAAGTAAATATTGAGCAATTATTTGTAACATTTTAAAAGCTTTGTTCCCCACATAGGTAATAAAGTAGTGATGTATCAATAACAGCTCATCTGTGTATATATATATTGTATTCTTATTTAAAATTAATTTCAATAATTAAGCAGTAAATGAGGCAAGTCGTGGCGCAGCGGCACGAGGTGTGACTGTAAAACCAACTGGTTGTGGGTTCGATCCCTACTCGAGGAGATGAAATATTTACTTAAATTTATATTTTCATTTCTTCGCTCTGGTGTCGAGGTTAAGCGCGGCGTTGAGTTCTGCCACTCATCACGCAATGCTTAGATTTAGGCGGAAAATGAGGAACGGACTGTCTTAACACTAGGTTCCCTCTGCCTCCTCCCTGCTGTGTGCGGGACACAGCGTGAAGCTGATTTATTTTTTTAATTTTTAAGCAGTAAATAATAATGATATATTATATACAAGTCATAAGCAAAATTATAATTAAATAATAGTAATATTATAAAAAGTAATTAGCTACGTAAGATATTCTCGATACAGGTTAATTTACCTTTCAGAAATATAGCTTCGCGTCTACCGTGAATTTATGTTGAAATACATAAATTTATTTCGTTCAGGACCCCATTCCTTCCTGACCCAATGTCCCCGAAATGAAAATAACCAGCGGGAGGCTACTGTAAAATATATTACTCTCAATTTGACGAATAAGACTGATAAGTCATTCAAACTAAATCTTTTATACTTAAATTATATATAAATACAAAATTCTATATATATATAATACATACATTATATTTAAAGTAAAGATAAAATATTTAATTTATAAAAAATATACATTCTATATGTATATATATATTTATATACAATATACATACTATTTCACGAAAGAATGCAAAAATCCATTTTTGCATTTTCATTAACCCAATTACAATAGTGTGCATTTGAGCTAAGAGCTCGGAATTTGTCAAAGGAGATAATAAAAAATCAAATTAAAGCGCAGGTCGAGCTTATTCTTCACGAAACAACCTTATAAGCAATTGTATATTTAATTTTAATTATTAAATATAGCACAAAATTTAAGACCTTATAGGCACTTTAAAATTCTGTGGAAATCAATATATTAAGTTTGATGAATGGTGAAAAATTCTTATCGTTGATTAAAAATTACTATTATAATGTAATATAGACTGCCAGCTTCAGTTTTTTCCGTTAACGTAGAAATCTCGCGATAAAGTTAAAATAATTTAAATGTCTTCATCTTTTACATTCAATAGTTTTAGTTTATCTGTCAGTCAAGATGTGAAGGAAAAATGGTTAAGTCACCTAGCATATAAACTAAAAGCTAATATAATTTATCAACTATTCGTATTGAATAATATATTTAAAATCAAAGAAAATCACAGCGAATAATAGAGAATGGATTGTTTTAACACCAGGTTCCAACGTAAAGCTGATTTGTTATAATTAAACTAAGACAAATGTATACAAACATTTCTTTTTGTATACCACAATTGTATCTCTAAAAATAATCTCTAAAAAACCATTTACTAATCTCTACAAAGTAGAAACATATGTGTTTACATTTATAAAATAAATAACACAAACATATATCTTTATCTATAGATATATATCTCTTAACCAAACCAATCCATCACTGCGTTCCGTTTATTGTTCACGAATAAATGATAAGGGTCGATTGGTAATATATATTTTCTCCTGTATCTTCTATACAGTTTCAGAACACTTAAATTGAGAAATAAACAATGTACAATTTGCAGGGTTTTGCCTACCCTGCTATGTGCAGTTCAGGTTCCCTCTGCTTACCCTGCTATGTGAATCTTGCACATAGCACGGTAAGCATAGGGAACCTGGGAACCTAGTGTTAAGACACTCTCCATAACTGTTGGTATTTTTTGAAAGTGCACAATATAACTCTATATTAGATAGAAGAGAAAAACATTTATTTATATATTTATTTTTTTATTAAAGATAATATTATTTTCATCTAACAACTTTAATTAAATGAGACCAAGTTTTTACATTAATATAGAGATCACTGACTTTAGTTAAACAGAGCAGTTTAAACTATAACTTGAAATATAAGTATAAGTTTTACACTTTGGCGACGTTACATACAGACTTTTTAATATTATAAATGTTTAGTATAAGATAATTTTCTTAGAATGTGTTTAAGTATTATTTATTATCTCTGAATGTAGTCAGAATAATATTTTCTATTTTTTTTATCGATCTTTCTTTGTTTTTATAGATTATATATATTTTTTCTCTATATTCACGGTGTATCGCAAAATAGCAGAGTAGCAGAGGGAACATGCGAAACTAGTGTTAAGACACTCCTTCCTCCACTTTCCGCCGAATTCTTGACTCATTGCGTGTTTAGTTGGTGAAACTCATCGCCGCGCTTTGCCTCCTTACCAGAAGAACGAAAATATTTCATTCACAGCCTCTAGATACGTAATCTTTTGATGTATAGGTATATCTATTATATTATATAGCTTTTATAATTCTTATTATATTAATTCGGTGGAAAATTTGGAAAACGAAGTGTCTTAATACTAGGTTCCTCCTGCCTATCCTACTTTGTGCCGATACAGCATGAAGCTGCTTTGATTTGACATTTGATTTAAGTAATGTAATTATATAATTTAGCCCACAATACTAATAATTTACGTTTACAGGGACAAAGCTATACAATTAAATCACTAAGTTATTGGGCGTGACATAATGTATATATATCGTAATGATTAGCATAATGCATTATCATGAATCAGAAGTGCCTTATTACATTTAAGACTAATATGCATAATTTTGTTACAAGGCCAGTCGTGGCGCAGTGGCACAAAGTGTGACTGTAAAATCGACTGATTGTGGGTTCGATCCCCACGAAATGAAATATTTGTTTACATTTACATTTCTTTTCATTTCTTCGCTCGGTGTCGGGGCAAAGCACGGCGTTGAGTTCCTCCACTCCACACGCAATACCTCGAAAATTCTACGGAAAGTGACGAACGGAGTGTCTTAACACTACGTTCTCTTTACCTAGCTTGTTATAAACGGGAACAGCGTGAAGCTGACAAAAAAACCTAGCTTACACATGCAACTTTGCTCTTGTGGTCAAATAAATAAAAAAAAAAATTAAATGTCTTCATTTTTTACATTCAATAGTTTTAGTTTTGACTTAGGCAGTTTTCTGACTGACAGTCAGAAAACTGCCTAAGTCTAACCTAGCATTTAAACTAAAAACTTATATAATTTACCAGCTATTCATACTTAATAATATATTTAAACTCAAAGAAAATCGTAGCGAATTCGAAAGAGAACGGATTGTTATAAATAAATATGACACATAACTTTTTCTAAGTATCCGAAGTAACTGACCATAGGTACAGGGGGTTACAGCAGAAACGACAAGCGTGAATAGCTGTACTAGTTTCTGAGATTAGAGCCTCCAAACAAACAAGCGTCATAAAATTAGTATAGACGACATGTCCAATTATAAGACTCTTTTTGTTAATCAACTATAGTTATGTTCTGTTTCTGATTTTATGGCTTTTAGGCGTGCCAGTAATAAAATGTCCTCAATTTTATTACTCCAATATCACGTAGAATGGAGAAGATTCAATGAAAATTGGTCAGTTAAATATAAAGGAACTACTAGACCGTATAAAAATATAAGGTCTAATTAGAAAAAGAAATCAAATATACATTTGAGTTAAATATACAATAAGTAATAGTAAAAAAATATTAATAATAGTAAAACACTGTCAATGTTTAGTTTCGTTAAAAATGCTTGGGAAGATTCAATTTAAGTTGTCACTTTATATAATATATATTACTAGTGGGCGCGCGCAGATTCGCCCGCTTATTTGCAACCTTAGGGGTGAGTTCAAAAAAAACCACGAAACACGTGTTCAATACAATATTTTTAGCAGTCTCAATTTACTTTTTTATATAAATTGATGGCGATTTAAAAATTTTTCCATATAAACTTTTTAACACCTTATTTGAACAATTAAGGTGAGAATTCTAAAAACCCATGAAACACGTGTTCAATGAAATATTTTTAAGTCTGAATTTCATTTTTTTTTAAAATCGGTGCTGATTTCGGTGCTAATATTGTGGATGTGCTAGAGGATGTCCAGATTATGAAAATAAATATCTGTCCAAATTTTACGTTTCTACGGACAGCGGTTACGGCTGTGCGTGCGTCTTACGTTAGTCAGTCAGGAACATGTCCTTTTATATATATATATATGTATATAGATTATATATTAAAAAAATATACTAAGTACTAATAAAAATTATAAAATATTATCAAGTTTTAGGTATACTATAAATAAAGGTAAAATTGGTATTGTAAGTCTTAACTTTATGCCAAATCTCATAACTATATCGGTATAAGTACATGAAAAGTACCCTATAGGTTTTGTATACGCGGCGAATTTCATACAAAATGTTGCTCTTATCTATTAATTGTGTTGATTTAGAAGCTTGATTATTTCAACCGTAGACCTTATGAGATTTGATATTACTTTAAGCTTGACGTTGGCTTTCATCACTTCGATCTTTTTCGTTATCTCAATCTCGAGATAAATGATCTCGACAGAATAACAACAAAGTGTTCTATAAGGGTTTTTTCTTTTAAAGGTAAGGAATTTTAAAATATTGACCAAAATCACTAGTTGCTAATTTCGTCAATATTTTAAATCGAAAACTAAAATATTGACGAAATTACCAACTAATATAATGATCATCGGCTGCCGAAGATTCTTTTCAGAACGTCTTCCCTCGCAACGGTCATTGCATTTTTACTCGTATTTTCTCAATCTAATATGCACAAAGTACCACTTAAAAATTTATACATATTATTTTTGTATTAGTAGCAGGGTAGGCAGAGCCTAGTGCTACGACATTAAATACTTCCGATCCCCACTTTCTGTCGATTTTTTGAGGCATAGCGAGTTGAGTGGCGGGACTCAACGCCGCGTTTTGAACTTTCATTAAGAAATTAAAATATAAAAAAATCATTCCCTCAAGTAGGAATCGAACACAGAACTGTCGACTTTACAATCGCAATAAATCGCCCTGCGCCATGACGGCCTCAATAAAAAGACGTATTCAATAAAATATTTTTTAAGTTCTCAATGTAAATGTAAAAGATAAAACGTGTTGGAGATATATTAGCTTCAATTGATAGGACGAACGTGTTTTAATCCATTGACCTTTACTTTTTTACTTTTCACATTAATCTGTAATTCAAGTTTGAGTGAAATTATATTGAAGTTAAATTAAATTTTTCTACTCGAGCTTGATATAAAAAATATATTTTACCCAATATATATGATATATATATTATATGAAATTTTGCTATGAAGTTGAATACTGTAAATATATGTATTAATTTCTATAGACGTTATATAACCATACCATAGAGATATTCATTTTAGGTCTTATGATCATTGAAATGTTACTAATTTCATCACCACATAATCATCATAGAACATCTACGTTGAATCAATATGACAAGTATATGTAGCTGTAGCTGGACATTTAAAACGTACGCGTAATTACAAATACGCGTTTTTTATCAACCTACCTCACAATGACACTTGTTGATATTTTATAATTTTTTATATGTTAAAATATGTGTAATTTGTATGCTTTATGTTTTCTTTAACTATATATACTTAGGAATGTGCAGTGGTCACACAAGCCTAATCAGGCTTAAGACCGCGAAGAAAATTATTGTTTTATGTAATATGTTTTAAATAAATAAATAAAATAAATAAATTTCTAATAATAGTCTTATCAAAACACGCGCCAGCGTGTCCAGCCAAGTTAAAAAGCTGGAAACGCACAATGGATTACGTGTATTTTACAACAATCATTTCCTATTTTAAGCTACTTTTGAACTCTTGAAAACACATAAACCAATTATTATACAAAAAATAGCCAAGTCAAATGTACAGCTGATATTTTATCCCAAGTGAACTTAGAACTCTACACACAAGCTGGTAACGACGCATTACTTGGCTCTCATTATACATTTATATTTTGATGGGATATTATTAAAACTTAAACACACTAAGTAAGATTTAAGTTTCAATATTTATTAATATTATAATTTTATTATTAAAATTATATTTGACTAAATACAGTTCTTTTTTTATTAAAATATGCCCTTTGCATTTTTTTTACAAATCATATTAAATTGGTTATTATAACGTTACCATAGGATTATTACACCTATTCATGCCTTGCTATCCAGCTTAGTCTACATACGACTAATCCAGGTTAATTGCATATGAGAAATGTAAATATGTATACGTACTCGTATAAATAGAACACAGTTAAATATGATAAACAAATCTCAACCAATCATTTTTGGTATAGTAAGATGTGAGGCCAGTCGTAATGTAGGGGCACAAATGAGCGACTGTAAACGCGGTTGGTTGTGGGGTAGGTTGTGAGTTCGATCCCCATTCGAGGAAATGATTTTTTTTAATATACTTGCTATGGTAACGAGGCGAGGCGACATTGAGTTCTGCCACTCAACAAACAATGCCTCCAGAATCCGCCGGAAAATGGGAAACGCAAGTATCATAATGGGAAAAGAGAGCCTGAACACTACGTTCCTAGGTTCCATCTATCTACCCTGCTATGTGCGGGATTCAGCGTAAATCTGAATAAAAAGCAAAAAAAATGTTCTTTCACCGTTTTATGGTTTAAATGTAGCATATATTGACATTTCACACCAACCCAGTATTACCGATACCTATGTATTTATACATACAGAAAGCTATGATATCACAAAACAGTATAATTCTCGTTGAAAAATATATTTTTTTATATTATAAATTTATACTCCAGTCACATTTCCTCAGAATTTATACTATTATTGACATTGTATAAACATTACTGTTTTTATTAAAGCCACGAAAACATATTTTCAAGTGGTCCCTGACCTAACGTGAATAACTCTCGATAGTCGCAAGCGAACGCGTAAATATTTGTTCACCAAATTGAATAGTTTCGACGACAATTCCGGAATATCGTTTCTAGTAACAGTACGAGATTAGCTGTTTTCCCAATAGCTCATTTGTAGAATATTTTCGATATATACCTTTTAATTAGGCCATTTTCTTCTGTTAACAATAAAAATGATGATTCTTTTGATTTTAAATATAAATATAAGCTTCAAATATTTTCATTGTTTTGGTTCTATTGTTAAAAATCCTGAATATCAGCTTCACGCTGTATCCCGCACAGAGCAGGGTAGGCAGTGGGGACCTAATGTTAAAACCAGCCCAGTTCTGGAGGCATTTTCTTTAGGCCATCGTGTTGAATGACGGAACATAGCGCCGCGCTTTGCCTCGATACCAGAAAGAAGAAATGAAAATATAAATATTTCATTTCCTCTAGTGGGAATGGAACTCACAACCACTCGAATTAATTATTATTTGTTAATATATTCATTTCGTTGCTCTGGCACCAGGGTTTAGGGGTTTTCAGCCTTTTTCAAACCCGGCGTTCGATTCCGCCACACGATATTGTAATGTAATTCAAAGGATAATCCATATACTATGAAGAAACGAAAAAAAACCCTTTAATAAAATAACGACGAACTGAACACAATGAAGTCAATTTTGTTAAAAGGAACGATACCGCGACCTATTTAAACTGCTTATGCTGCTTTTCAATAAATTGTATCAGATAGATTTGTAGAGTTATGCCATTATTTTTTGGTTAAGTTAATGAATAGATATTTTCCTAAATAATTTACATTTACGCCGTATTACTGAATACAGCCAGTACATATAGCCAGTGGGAACCTAGTGTTAAGACACTCCATTTCCCACTTTCCACAAAATTTCAGTACACCGAATGGAAATAAAACCCACAACCGTCGCGTAAATTTCAAACACTTGTGCTTCTGTACCTTTAGTGCCTCTAAAAAAAATCTACTTTTAAATAAACACAATCCATCGTTATACAACATATATTTCCAAACGTGGACGACCCTATTTCAAGCTGTCGACGCCCGAACTCCGTACGCGATGTAATTACCCATACTGATTACTTTACGCTGTATTCTGTGTATGGCAATTTTTCAATCTCTGGATGTAAACGTCTGACGTGAAACGGAAAGCTAAGTAAATGGGCTGCAATGTGAAGCTGCCAGCATTTTATAAAGAAATTTTAAGTAGTAGACATATATGTTAACTTGCTATATTTACGGATAATAATATGCTGTGTTTAACTTATCTGTTATAGGTCACAGCAAGTGTACTATGGCAGCATTGTTCTTTGATAGATAGCCATGGTTGTAAATAAATCTATAAAAAGCGCTACTTTATTTATTTGAGGAAATTTACCTCTGGGCTGGAGCAGTGAGAGCCCCCTTAAGCATACACTGTGGTCATAAGTCCCAGGTATTTCTCCAAGTTCAAAAGCATTAATATTTGAATTTGAATGTATAATAAAAGTAAATTTCGAAAACACAGCAACAAAGATATTGGAGGAAGGTCATATAAAAAGTATGAGGCCTCCCCTGAGGTCATGTATGAAGAGGTTGATGACAGTGAATGAGGCGAAAGAGGTATGCAGAGACCGTAGCGCTTGGCGCTCCGATATCTCTATCTCTAGTAACAAAGTCTAGAACTTCGGGAGCACCTTGTTCATAATTGAGTGTAGCTCACTTCGAACCTATTTCATTTTTCTATAATACTACTATACGCTTAGCATAAATATAAGTAGAAAGTACCAACATCTCTTGAAATTTAAATTAAAATCACATCCGCGCTGATATATTCCTAGTAGTATGATTATACGTATATTATAAAAAATCTGCTTCACGCTGTATTCCCCACAAGCAGGGTAGGTAGAGTAAAGACACTCCGTTCTCCTTTATGTAGTCTTTGCAATAAAAGTTAGGACACATTTGGTTTAAAATAATACTCACTATACTAATAAGTTTCATGTTAAATGGATATAATTAAAGGGACCCTTTAAAAAAATATCTAGCCATTTCATTTAAATCCAATAGTTTTGAATCACGAATAACAGAGAGACAGACAAAAATTACAAACGTTTTATTTTTACCTTCTTTTACTTGTAAGGTCCTCAAGAAGTTTTTAGTTTATATTCAATGTACAGAGTATATAACATTTTGTTTTAAAAAGAAAATCAGCTTGACGCTGTATCCCGCACTCAGTATGGTAGGCAGAGAGTTAAGACACTCCTTTTCTCACTTTCCGCCGAGTTTTGGAGGCATTGCGTGTTGAGTGGCGGAACTAAACGCCGCGCTTTGCCGCGGCACTAGCGCGAAGAAATGAAAATATTAAAAAAATAATTACAGTTTTGTAAATTTTTATACCCATATATCTGTACAGAAAATGATAAAATATAGATATACATAACTTTAGGTGACATTTTTTTCCCATCTAATAGCCATTCCATCCATCTAATATGCACGTATATATATATATGTATATCTATGCTGGTATTATATGATTCGATTTTTTCGCAAACGACGCTTTAAAGAGGAAGTATAAGAAGTGGATCTCTAAATAAAATCCCGCACACTGCACGGTAGGCAGAGGGAACTTAGTGTTAAGACACTCCGTTCCCCACTTTCTGCCGAATTTTGGAGGCATTGCGTGTTGAGTGGCAGAACTCAACGCCGTCCTTGTCCTCTACACCAGAGCGAAGAAATGGAAATATAAATTTAAGTAAATATTTCATCTCCTCGAGTGGGGATCGAACCCACAACCAGTAGGTTTTACAGTCACACTTTGTACCCCTGAGCCACGACTGGCCTCAAGATATAAGTATATTTTCTATTTTTTAATACCTAACGATTGTGTTTAATAAAATATTTATAAGAATAGAAAATTTTATCATATATTATTAAAAATATGTTTTTAAGTGCATAATTAAAAACTTATGCATGATATATTTCTCATATTTTTTTATTTCGTAATTTTTATATAAGATATCATTATCATAACCAACCTTATATTTTTTCTTCATAGAGTATAACTATATTAATATATAATATATAATTATACTAAAAGGTAGTATAATTATGTATCGCCGCTTAGATTAATCATCAGATCATCATCATAGTTAAAAAAAAAACAATTTACTTTAAACCTCCTGGCACATTTTCAAACTTTCCTGGCTTAAAGGGAAAAAGTCACAGCTATTTATAATATTTGTGGTTTGGATGCGTCTACGAATGATTCCTTTATACCTTCATTATTCCCATTTGGATTGACATCACTCTACTTAGGCGCGTGGTTTTGAAAGTAGGTCAGTAGCGTAACCATAGATTTTGTGATTTGCTCAGGACTAAAAACCACGTGTCGTGTCGTGTAATAAATTTTGAAATGTAAATGAAATATTTATTTAAATTTATATTTTCAATTCTTCGCTCTGGTGTCGAGACAAAGACGGCGTTGAGCTCCGCCACACAACACATAATGCCTCCAGAATTCATCGAAAAGTGGGGAGCCGAGTGTCTCAAGTCTAGGCTCCTTCTAAGTAGAAGTAAGGTAACCCTGCTACATACGGGATACAGCGTTAACCCTAGAGACCTGCCTTATCTGTAATTTATAAGACATATCTATACAATATTTTAGAAAAATTTGGTCAACATGATGAGCACTTTCTGTTGACATTAAATAGAAGGGCTCTAATGTGGAACCCCAGCCACCAAGCTCAACTTTATGAGATATAATGAACCATCTTAAAATAAATTGTTTTACGTAATAAGCATTTTCTCTTGACGTTATTTTTTTATAAACATAATTATTTCTTTTTTTTTTACTAAAAATGATGCAAAACTAGAGTGGTCGAGAGCTTCCGTACGTCCGCCGCGTAAAGCTACGAAAAAATTACACGTGACAAAATTCTTCTCCTTTAAAAGTTCTAAATAAAACTTACCTACCTACTAACCTACGGTAACTATTTTAATAAAAGAAAAGGGTTTACAGAACCATTTTCAACAATTCAATATTTCTATATATCCAATTAGTACATTTAGATATTTGTCCGTTTCCTGTAGATCATAATTGTCAACACTATTTATCTCAAGATTATGTGGATGTATCAAGATGAAATTAATATCAAGTATTGTAGTTAAAAGACCCTTGAAGTAAAAAAATAAAATTCTAATTCAACGCATTCAAAATATACGAGCGTTTATGCTTTGTTTTTGTGCTTTCCTTTATGGTACTTTCCTTTGACCTAAAAATTATGAAATTTGATAACGAGTTCAAACTTACAATTCCTAATATATATGATGTTGGTAACATGTACGGATTACACGAATTAAATGATAATTTTAAATATTTTGAGATGTGTTCCACTACTTTGATTTTTATAGTAACTCACAGTATAGGTAACCAACTAATATGTTCATAATGTGTATAATTTTAGTAGGTATCAATTCATGGAGTGGTATATTAAGCCGCCCACAAAAACTAAACTTCAAATTTTGACAATTTATAATATCCCAAAAAAATAGTAATAGTAAGTAGTAAAAATAGGAAATAATAATAATAATAAGCTTAAAGGTAGCCGTTTGTTTTAATGTGCCATACTGGCAGTCACTCGAAGAGTTAAGGACCAATGTGCTGATACTAGATGCGGCCTTATGGTCTCCTTATGAAAAGTGTTTTGGAAGACTGTCGACACGACAAATGTGTTTTTTTTTTGGTTATTTGTACTTAACGCGCAAAATTGTGGTTCCGAGAGTTGAATTGGACCAAGTTCCTTTCACCCCATGTGGAAACATTCCCGAGGGATGTCTAAACAGAGGACAAGTTTATTTCGGCATTGGTCGACGTTTTCCTGAGAAAGACTTGCGAGGCCGGAGTAAACAGCGTCCAATGTCCTATTATCTGCGAGATCGAAACCATCGCCTTTCTTTGGGATTCTGTGGATAAGAGCGCTGTTCCACGACTGTAGGACTATGCAGACTGCGTAAAAGTGCCGAAACAAATACGTTAGCAACCCAAGAGCACATCAATAGAGCACTAAAGGAGAGATGCCATTTGGCCCGCCCGACTTGTTAATATCCAATAAAGACACAGTTCGCCTATCAGCTTATGCGACTAAACTCTTTTGTTCCCTTCTGTATTAGAAAAATGTTTAATTTTATATCTTATTATTTAAAGCAGGGGTTCCCAACCTTTTCTTGATCATGGACCACTTTTATTTCATTCTTGGTAGCAGGGACCACTATGCATGTAGGTATAATAAAAATTAAGTGTGATAATTTAACAGAAACTTCGCCTTACCATCCCCAATCATAAAATTAAAATCGTTCGCGGACCATATTTAGGCTTCTGCGGAACACTGGTGGTCCGCGGACCACTGGTTGGGAACCACTGATTTAGAGGATAAATGGAGAGGCAAGCAACTACATGAGCAGTTTCCTAAAGCTGTTTTAGATCAGCCTAACATAGGCCAGTCGTGGCGTAGGTGCATAAAGTGTGACTATAAACTAATTGGTTGTGGATTCAAACCCCACTCCAGGAACTCAAATATTTATTTGAATTTATATTTCCATTTTTTCGTCGGGTGGTGTCGGGGCAAAGAGTGGCGTTGAATTCTGCCACTCAATACGCAATGCCTCCAGAATTCGGCGGAAAGTGGGGAACGGAGTGTCTTTACACTAGGTTCCCTCAATCTACCCTGCTGCGTGCGAGATACAGCTTGAAGCTAATATAGATAAAGAAGGCTCATTTAAATGCATAAAGTTAAAATCATGTGGGAGCTACCGATTCCAACTGATATAAAAGTAACACACAATGGACCAGATTTAATTTATATTTACAAAATAAACAATAAGACTTATTTAATACATATTAAGTATAGTGTCAATAATTCATTTTTAACCATCTAAAGCACACGTAGATAAAGAGTACCTAATGTCAAAACACCCGTGGCGCAGGAGCACAAGTGCGACTATAAACGCGATGGTTGTAGGTACGATTCCCATTCGGGGGAATGAGATATTTAATATTTTCCTTCACTCGCTCTGGCAAAGCGCGGCGTTGAATACCGCCACTCAACACGCATTGCCTTAAGAAGGCGGAAAGCGGGGTAAGAAAATATTTTAATGGCAATGTAATGTCTTAACGCTACGTTCCCAGGTTCCCTCTTCCTACCCTGCTTTTTGCAAGATACAGCGTATGATGAAAAAAAGGTAGAGAAACTCAGTGCCGTACTTTATATCACTATGGCGGGTCATTATAAACTCCCACACCCATGATGATTGATTCCTTATTTCTACTCTGAATAAATCTTGTATGTAAAAAGTTTAGGAAATAAAAATCATTTCCATTTGACTGATACCTTATATTATGTACTATCAAAGAATTCTGTATTATAAGGATGAACGAGTTCAGGAAGTAAACCCGTACCTTTTTCGTTTGTCAAATTTCTTTAGAGATTTTTTTTTCTATATGAATAAGGATTGAAGATAAATAATCCTTTACATATTTTGGTTTATTTTAGTTATTTTTTTCTTTTTAATATAATCTAAAAAGTAGAATATTGGTTTTCATATTCAAATAATAATTGTGGTGCAGGGGCACAAATTGTAAACGCGACATGTTGTGAGTTCGATTTCCACTCGAGAAAACGAAATATATAATATATATTTTTTAATATTTTAATTTTCGTAGCATTGAGCTCCGCAACTCAACACACAATGCCTCCAGAATACGGCGGAAAGCAGGAAACGATAGTGTCTTATTGGGGACGGATTATCTTTACACTAGATTCCTGGGTTCCCTCTGCTTACCCCGCTATGTGCGATCCCGCACTAAGTGAAGCTAAAAAATAATATAACAAGTTCTTATACATAAAAAATAATAATTATAAAAACAAATAATCGTATTTATTATAAGTAAACTTGTGCCTAAAAAGATTATCCTACTTGAACTTTCGTTAGAATTACTTTTAAAAGTTAAATAATTAAATTGAATTCGTGAACAATTTAATTTGTCGTCCGCATTGTGTCGCCGTCGTCACGTCCCTTTTAAATAAGTTCCACCAGCGTGTTGAAAGTTGTGCTTTTTACCTCTCATGTAAGTACAAAGTATAAACGATATTGTAACTTTATAGAATTTTTTTTATCAGCTTCACGCTGTATCCCGCACACAGCAGGGTAGGCAGAGGGAACCAAGTGTTAAGACACACCGTTCCCCACTTTCTGTCGAATTCTGGAGGCATTGCGTGTTGAGTGGCAGAATTCAACGCCGCGCTTAACTTCGACACCAGAGCGAAGAAATGGAAATATAAATTTAAGTAAATATTTCATCTCCTCGAGTGGGGATCGAACCCACAACCAGTCGGTGTTACAGTCACACCTCGTGCCGCTGCGCCACGACTGGCCTCATAGAATTTACGCATACATAATACAATTTCAAAGGAATACAATAGCTTGTAAAACCATATAGTGGATATAGAAAACATTTATTCACGTATTTTCATATTTACTAACCGACTTTCAAGAAAAAAGGAGGTTAGTTCGTCGGAATCTTTTATTACGTGTATATAAATTGTATTCCTCTAGATTTGAACCCAATATAAGATAAAGATCTAAATAAAATAACTGACTAACTCATTAGAAAGTTTTAACAACCAGTTAACTATTCCTATATACTTGTATGTTATTGACAATGCTATCTTTAAACAAAAGTAAGAGAGTATTCATATTACAAAGTTATAATACAATGAAACAAGTTGCCAACAACATTATAGAAATACTTGTTCTATTATAATATTCTATATTATTAAATGTTTTCCACAACATTCTTGCTTAATGAACAACTTGTCATTTATAAAATTTTATTTCACTTAAATTATAAAGAAATATACTATATCGAGGGAAGTCGTGGCACAGCGGCACGAGGTGTGACTGTAAAACCGACTGGTTGTGGATTTGATCCCCACTCGAGGAGATGAAATATTTACTTAAATTTATATTTCCATTTCTTCGCTCTGGTGTCGAGGTTAAGCGCGGCGTTGAGTTCTGCCACTCAATACGCAATGCCTCCAGAATTCGGCAGAAAGTGGGCAACGGAGTATCTTAACACAAGGTTCCCGCTGCCTACCCTGCTGTGTGTGGGATACAGCGTGAAGGTGATTTTAATAAAGAAATAATTGGAGGGCAAACGTTGCGCAGTGGCAGTGTGACTGTAAATACGATTGGTTGTGGGTTCGTTTCCCACTCGAGAAGATGAAATTTTTAATATTTTAATTCCTTCACTCTGGTTTCGAGACACAGCGTGATGTTGAATTGATAGTTTGTTGATGGGAAGTGTCTTAAGAATAGGTTCCCTTTTTTACCCCGCTACATGCGAGATATAGCGTGAAGCTGAAAAAAAACATTATCCAAAAATCAATTATTTGATTTTAATATGCTTTATGTTAATATAATGTTTATGTATATAAATTTTACGTTATTATTTCCAAAGGTAGGCACTTGTAGGTAGAATGAAACAATCTTGTTTTATGTATTTGCTCTTCCTTCATACGATTTCTATGAAACTTTAATGTGTTCAGTGAGATATGTATGTATTAAGAAGATATTGCTGAAATTCGGTTCCATTAGAATATTCAATATTTACTCGAACGTGTAGTGTAATTTATTTTACTATAGACTTTTTGAATTAGATATAAAAGTAATAAATGGTTCTTTTTTGCTTGTCAATAGATTAGTAAATTTGTTTAAAAAATAGGTTTAATAAGTAGTAAATATATTTTAAATTTAACAAAGATAACTTTAATTATAAGTTTGGATAGCGGTCAGAGCACTTGAATGGCCAAGAGGCGCGGGTTCAAATCCCGCTACGTTCTATTTTTTATAGATTTTCTAAAAAGTATGTTTCTTTTCTAAGTGTGGAATGACACTTTAAAATTGATAAAAAACAATTAAAATGTCTTGTTTAAACATTTAAAATATTTGGCTAATATTTCTTTAGCATTTTCTAATTTATTTTACAATTTCGTATGAAAACAACATATGTGATCAGTATTCTCCTTGGGGATCATCTCTTTTTGTTATAAATAATTAAGTTAATTTGATTTTGAGGCCATCGTAGTGCAATCGGTAAACAAAATGCTTGTGTGTTCAATCCTCAGAAGGATGAATTATCTTTAATTTCTCGCTTTGTTAAAACAAAATATTTTGAAGTTGAGTTCCGCCACTGTATAAAAAGTGTCTGAAATGAATATTTTGGGCGGAAATCTGAGAACAGTGTCTTAACACTAGGTTTTCTCTGCCTACCCTGCTATATGCAGGATGCACTATGAAGCGACCACATAACAGCGTAGGCAGAAGGTTCCTAGTTTTAGGACACTCCGTTTTTATTAAGACACAAACTAATACTGTAATGGAATAATCGTTAAATTTGACTTTACAAATGCAAATATAGTTTATTTTACCTATAGATTAAAAAGGGGTTGGCTTTAATATGTAAATTAAATCACAGTGAGGTGCAAAAGGTTCTGTGTATCTTCTAAATTAGCCACAGTATTGGAGCTACGTATGTACATTATAATTTTGATATATTCTTAGAAAGTTTAAATATGTTGTTTTAACAACTTATATTTTGTATTTTCATTATATATATACGAGTATGGTAATTATTAATAAATCTGAACAGTCGTGGTGCATGGGTACAAGTATGTGACTATAAAGTAATGTAGTATATGTTGGTCAGTGAAGATGCAATTCCAATAGTGAAAGAATTTTTGAAATCGATCCGGTAATTTTTGTGTGAAAACAATACAAAAATACAAATCTTTCCTCTTTATAATATAAGTATAGATGTAGGTGTGTATTTGATATACATAAGTGTATGTACAATACATTGACAACTAAAGTTTCTGTAAATTCAATAAAATAGTTATTTTACAACAACTTAATTAAACAAGATATTGATATAATTCTATTTATTTACGAATCGGTTCAAATAAAACGAGCACTAAAGTTAAGTTAGGTTAAAGAAGGTTTACCAGAATCCAATAGTGAAATCGCATTTAAATCCGCCAAGCTGTTTCTGATATTAGCGTGCACAAACGCACATACAAACAAACAAAAATAATAAAAATAGGTTCTATAACATTGATATTCCTCCATCAATAATAGATGATGCCTCCAATAATAGATTTTCCCCTAATTATATCATGTACAGACAGCGATCAGTTACCATTTTATTATATGCGCAGAGTAAATTTAATCAATTACCGAAAATTAATGTCATCGTGGCAAAGTGCTACGGTATTTAATTGTAAAAGGCTCGGTTGTGGGTTCTTTTTTCACTCAGGGCATAGGTTTTTTTATTTTCCCTTTCTAGATAAATTGACACTACTAAGACAAATTGCGATGTTAAATTCCACCAGATAGCATTGTCTTGTATAAAATTTTAATATATATTTTACTCGTGAAATATCGTTTCTTTTATTAAGTAATTTTTGTGAGTATGTATTCATTTTAAGCAACAACAAAGATATCTTTGGATCACGATGTGGAAGAGTGTGTTAACCTTGAATAGATACTAGATGGATATTTTAAATAACTTTATACCCAATGCACTCAGGAAGTGAGTGACAATTGCATCGTCCGGCTATCAACGACAGCTTCTATTTAGGACATTGCGAAGATAAAGCGTAACAAGTTCAATGGGTAACGATGCAATAGGATCTTTAGAATGTCTATGAAGTTGAAATATTTAATATTTTTAATTCCTACAAAATTCTATGGAAAATGGAGAATGGAGTGTCTTAACACTAGAGCCCACTGTGCTATTATGATTACGTGTGATATAAGCGTGAAGCTAACAAAACCATAAACATATATTGACGCGTTTATTTTCCAGCAGAGCAAATTTGTGACATTAATTTTTCATCACAATATGTTTTATATCTGTGACTAGTACCAATTATCCATTCCTTGAAAAATGTCATAATTTTTACGTTTATTATAACAATATATTTCAAAACACGTCATTCGAAATGCTATATTTATGAACACCATCTAGATAGAAAATAAAAATCTATGAGACACAAAGAAACTTTGCTAAATTCATTAATTATTTTTAAAATAACCATTCTTCTATCTTAGCCGGTTTTGACACTTGTTCTGTGAGTAATGAAAAATGGTCAGATTTACTTAACAAAATTCAATTATAAAATATATTTTTATTTCTTCTTCTGACCTTACCTCAAAGGGACAAACAATTTATTGTTCGTCTGTCAATACCATTTATCTCAAGACCGCGTCCATATTAAGGTGAAATTAAAATCAAATATTCAGTTAATTTGGAGCACAGAAAAAAATTAAGTTTCTAAGTCAACGCTAAAAGATACTAGCATTTATGCATTCTTTTTGTTGCTATTTGTATGAATTCGCTGTGTAATAAAAACCTATAGTACTTTCTGTGGAGCTACTGTTATGAATGGTATGAATTGAAAATAAAGGATACAAATATAGGAAAAAATCGAAAAGTAAAAATTTATAAGTCTTTTATAGCAAAAAGTCATTACGGACTTATATTTATACTTCAATTCAACAAAAAAGAGTGATAGTAAAATTGATAAATCGTCTGTGGACACTCGCATTTAACCGGTTTTTTTGCTTACAACAATATAATAATATAATCGTTTATACATATAATAATATATATACATATATCTTTAGTATCACAATGTATCCCGCATATAGCAAGGTATTCAGAGGGAACCTAGTGTTAAGACACTTTATTCATTATTTTTCGTAGAATTTACGAGGCATTGCATATGAATGGCGGTTCTTAAAGATGCGCTTTTAATTATGTTAAATAACTCATTCCCCCTAATGGGAATCGAACCCACAACCGCGTTTACAGTCACACACTTATGCTGTTGCACCACGAGGGCCTCTTATTAGTAAATTGAATATACAAAATCTTATTTATTAGTTAACATCTACATTTTATTTCTAATTGTATTTTTTACACTTTTCCCTTAAGTTTTGCACTTTTACACTTCAAATTACATGTAGAAGGATGAATTTCAAGTGTAAAAATAATAATTTGGTGCATAGAAGTTCCAATTTGAATGAAAACCTATACAAATATATTTATTCTTCATTGGGCGAATTATCAATTCTGAAGGCTGTTGGTTGTATAGAATTAAAAACATATAAATCAAAGAGGAGCGGTGAAAAGATTACTTGATTACTTCACAGTTTCAATAAAATAAAAATAAACGTAACCAGCACAAAAGACATATTCTGTAGAAGCCATTTTTTGTGTAAATTTTATAAAAATACGTTGATAAAAATTTAACTACAAATGCATTTTCAAAAGATTTTTTTTTTTTTAATTATATTTTTTTAATGTCTTTCCAAACCATTCAACTTTAGTATCTCTTTAATGTATTTTCGCCTCTATAGTTTTTATTTTGAAATTTTGTTATTTGATAAAATATAAAACAGAGTTCAGAAGGCAATTTAAGAAAAGCTCCTTATATTGTTTTAAGCATTTCAGTTATTATTTTAGCATTTCAGTTATAAAATTCCGTTTATTCTAGCTCCTGAGAGAACACGTTTTTCCTGTATTAGTGCTTCCCTGTCTTCTAGGTCACTCCATGGAATTTAACTTTTCTACAACCAGTATTTGCAGGTGTGAGTCTTCTATCAGTCACTCACCGACGTAAGAATACTAAGTGACAGATAGGCATACCACAGCTATAATATTTCTTCGAGTACTAAGTGACAGATACCATAGCTATAATGTTTCTTCTTCTCATAGAATATCCATTCACAAATAACAGAAATCCTTCAAAATTACGAATCAGTTATTTTAAATGTTTATCTTATTTAGGTAAATGTTTAAGTAATTATGACCACGAAAAAGAAATTAAAGAAAACATATTTTTTTTAAATAGATTCTTTATGATAAGCAGCCACTTGAGCAAATATATATATACCTTTGTCATTTTAGAAAAAACGATTAAAATTTTCTGGAAAAATATTTTCACAAATTAACAGAAAAACCTTATTAACTTGTCAATAAGACTGTAAATTTAGTTATTATCATTACTTAATGAATTAATTGCTCAGTTAATATTTAAATATTGTTACAGAATGTATCATATTATGCCAAAAAAGTCCAAGGCATCTCGAAGGAAGCTGCTTTTTTCATTCACTTGTATTTTCTCTTCTCAATTTTCTAAGGTGGTCGACTAAAGGCCGAACAAATGTTTATTGTTTCGAGCTAGCGTCACCTTCGCGGCTTCGCCCGCTTTATATATAAGAATATTTATATGAATGAATTTAAAAAAGAGAAATATTATATTAGTAGGAAAATACTCGTAATTAATTTTTTTTTAGTAATTATTGATTTTACTCACAAAAGTTGTCGCATTCAGAAAGATTAGGCTGTACAAAAAAAAAAGACAGATTGACAAAAATTTTAAATTTGTCGTTTGTATTTTGATATCATTTAACTAGCTATAATTTAAATAATAATAGCTATAATCTAAATATGCACTTGAAAAAATACGGTCATACTTATTTAGAAAACGTATAAAAATTTCTTCCTAAGTGTGGAATAACACTTTAAAAATAAAAATGTTTAAAAAATACGGTCATTTTGAAATCACAGATAGACCCTGTGATTTTATTATAAGGTGAGGATGAGATGAGTCGAAAATTAACGAGTGAACAAATGGTTTCATTTTCACTCTTCGTAATCAATCTAATTAGGGTAAATATAATGAGAAACGTAACAAGGAAAAAGTGGTTACGCTTAAAATTACAAACCAGGCTTGAGAAACAAGCTCGTTTAAGAAAATAATTTAAATTTAATTTAATTGTGATAAAGGTAAATCTACAGGTAAATAATAATAAGAAAATAACAAAATATTATTTTTTATTTTTTTTATATTTTTATATTTTATTTTTATATTTTACTAGCGACCTCTAGAACCACACAAGTATTTATTTACTAGTCTGAATTAATCTTTTGTGTTCAAATAACATTGTAATTTCATATATAATATTCTTCAGTGAAAACTAAAGTATTAGCAAGTTCAATGAAGTACTTTTGTAGTAATTTTATTGAAACAAATATCTACTTTATATTTATATATTTTTTATTTATGAACCTATTTAAATGAAATAAACACTAAATGTTAAGGGAAGTTTGCCAAAACACAATAGTAAAAACTGCACTTAAACACAGACAAACTGACAAACTGAGAAATAGACAATATTATTTCTATGACACTAATAAATGATATGATGATTGATTTTGTCATACGTCCGCTGACTCAATCAATGATAATTTAATTATATTTATAGATATTTTTTTTATATAGTGACAATTTTTTTATTATTAAATTGTAATTTTTTTCTGAAATTACTTATTAAGAAATTTTAATAATTATTTTTCTTTTCTAAGTGTGTAAAAAAAAATCTTCTGAAATTATAAAAAAACCTATCATTAGACATGTGTACCTACAACATACAGGATAGTAAGTTAGTCAGGTGATACTATTTATATTTAAAACATAGGCCAGTCGTGGCGCAGGGCCTTAAAATGCGTCTGTCAAATCGACTAATTGTGGGTTCGATCCCCCCTCGAGGAAAAGAAATATTTATTTACATTTATATTTTCATTTCTTCGTTCTGGTGTCGAGGCAAAGCGCGGCGTTGAGTTCCGCCACTCAACACGCAATGCCTCCAGAACTTGGCTGAAAGTTAGGAACGGAGTGTCTTAACACTAGGTTCCCTCTGTCTACCCTGATGTGTGCGGGATACAGCGTGAAGCTGATTTTATTTTGATTTAAAACATAGACTTTGTTCGAGCGCGGATCTGGTGTAGGTTCCTTATTCAATATTCTATTTCGACGAAAAATGGATTGCAATGAAAATGTTCGTGAAGATAAAAAACAAAAAATTATCCTTCACGAAGCTGTATCAAGCGAAAACGATTGCAGAAAACTATACCATACTATATGTATACATATGTGTACATCACGGTTTCGTAACTATCGTATGATTTATATAAATATAAATAATGTAAATTGAATATGAATGGCCAGTCTTCGCGCAGCGGCACGAAGTGTGACTGTAAAACCGACTGGTTGTGGGTTCGATCCTCACTCGAGGAGATGAAATATTTACTTAAATTTATATTTCCATTTCTTCAAACTCAACGAAACGCAACGCCGAAACTCAACGTTTTGCCACTTAACACGCAATGCCTCCAGAATTTGGCAGAAAGTGGAGAACGGAATGTCTTAACACTAGGTTCCCACTGCCTACCCTGCTGTGTGCGGGATACAGCGTGAAGCTGATAAAAGAAAGAACATTTATTTAATTTATAATTTTTATTTATTTTTTCTGATGTCGAGGCAAAGCGCGGTGTTGAGTTCCGCCATTCAAAACACAATACCTCCGGAATTCAGCGGAAAATGAGGAGCGGAGTGTCTTAACACTAGACTCCCTCTACTGCTCTGCTACATGCGGAATACAGCGTGAAGCTAAAAAAAATATATAATTTATTTTTCCAAATATTAACTTTATCTATGTACCAAATGGATATTTAAGATAAGTCAACTTCGGTGTTATGATAACGTAATATTTGTTAGTGCTACATAATTAAGAGCACTATCAACTAATCTACTACTACTAGTACTATCAACTAATGTTCTCTTTTTAATATTAAACAATATTTTATATGAATTTGTTCGCAGTTAGAAGTAATTATTTTACAAATTAAGTAATATTCCATTCGTGGCGCACCGACACAAGCGTGTGATTGTGGACGTTATAGGTAGTGGGTTCGATTCTCTCTCGAAAAAATGAAATATTTTCTATTCTTTATTTCATTTTTTCATTAAATCTCATCTGGAGTATCTTATAGAAATATGGGGATGTGCCGCTGAAACAAATCTTAAACCGCTCCAGGCTGCTCAAAATAAATTAGTAAAAATCTTATTTAATTACGATTTCTTTACAAATACATTAGTCCTTTATAAAGAAACCAAACTATTTAATATAAAACAATTATATACGTATGCAACATGTAACTTAATAAAGAAAATTATGTGCGGTAATCTACATTCGAGCCTAAAATTCACAATTCAAACTTATAAACATACAATGAGATATAAAAACAAAAATCAAACTAGAAAGCCAAGAACTACCTGCTACGGAATAAAAAATATAATGTATGAGGGTGTTCAACTATTTAATAACTTGCCAAATAGTATAAAGACGTGTACAACAGTAAAAGAATTTAAGAAAAATCTCAAATTATATGTATACTCCTTACTTAATTAATATTTGTTTATTTAATAAAACAATACCTAAGAATTTGTTACACACGATCACTGGAAATTTTGTTTATTTAACATAACTTTAAGTAGTTATAAATTAGTATTTAAGCTCAATATAAGCGAAAATTGTTCTTTTTGAGTGAATAAAGTTTTCTATAACCTTTTTTTTTTTTCCTTTGCTCTGTTATCGAGGCAAAGCGCGCCGATGAGTTCCTCCACTCAACACGCAATGTCTCCAGAATTCGGAGGAAAGTGAGGAGCACAGTGTGTTAGTACAAGTTTCCCTCTGCGTACCCTGCTACGTGCGGGATACAGCATGAAACTTAGTAAAACTTTACTCTGCAGCTGTAACCTACACAAATATTTATATGTTATATTATACATACACATAGATTTATATGTCGATTAGTTCAACCACTAATCAGCTTCACGCTGTATCCCGCACACAACAGGGTGGGCAGAGAGAACATAATGATAAGACACTTCGTTCCCCAGTTTACGTGGAATTTTTCGAGGCATTGAGGCGTGTTGAGTGCCGGAACTCAATGCAGGGCTTTTGCATTGGTCCTAGAATGAAGAAATGAAAATTTTAAGAAATAATAAGTAATTCTCTCGAGTTGGGATCCAACTCACAACCGTCGAATTACAGCCACACCCTTGTACCCCAGGACCTAGAAGGCTTCCAAAAATCTCTTAAATACTAAATGTAACAGTAATATACTACATACGTATATTACTATTACATATGCGTATTTGTATGCATAATTGTATTATTGAAAACCGTAATTAGATTTAGAACAAACAACCAAGAACAACACAGAATTGCCTGTCAAAGTCACTAACCACTAAATCAAAAGGTCAGCCATTTTCAATTTGCAGTAGATTATATACACATTATATGTGTACGTATATCCGATCGGAAGCCGTTGTGGTGCAGTGGCACAAGCGTGTCATTGTAAACACGACGGTTGTGGGTTCGATTCCTATTCCTAATTTTGTATGTAGTAATTTCACAGAAGCTGTGTATGAAATTAAGATTAATTTGTTTAAGTTCAGATAGAAATTATAAAAATATTAAGGAAGCATAATTCAAATTCTTTTTTTTTATATGATATCCTAAGTCCGTCTAAATAAAAAAAAATATATAAGAGAAAATAATTTATTCATTAAGTAAAAATACTATAATTGGGCCTTCGTTTGAGCTACTATATGAACAGACGTGATACTTGTATTTAAATTAAAATAAATACCAACAATTTTGATAATATTTATGTCAAAGCTTATTGGATTTTATTGAGGTATTTATAACTGAGCACAATGCATCGTGGCGATTTAAATGTGCGAAACTAGTATAATCCGCTAGTAAGCTTATTTTAATTTTAACACTTTTCCTGCAAAGTGAATATTAATTATATATAATTTCAAAATTTTATATTGGAATTTCCTGCTCATAGAATGGTAGGCTGATTGAACCTAGGAACCCAGGATTAAGACACTACGTTCCCCATTAAGACCTTTTCGTTTCCCATTTTCTGCCGAAATGAACGCTGTCGCGCTCAACTGCCTCGATACCAGAATGAGGAAATGAAAATATTTAAATATTTCAGTCCTCCGAGCGAAAATCGAACACTCAACCTTCGCGTGTATAGTTGCACGCTTGGCCCCTGCGCCACAACTGCCTCAATCACTTTTTTTAACTAAGTATATAGATTTTATTGAAATCGACAGTGTTGTTGTTGGTTTTGTAGGCGTTTAGTATAGGTGAGAATCCTTAGTGCTTACTCTTTAACATATTGATCATGGTTGTCATTCTAACTACAAGAAAATTTATTATGGGAGAACAGAATACTACAAAATTTTATTAAATTATCTAAATATATCCGTTCCCCAATATTACATTTCCATTTATGCCCCTATAATATATCTTATAAAACTTTTCAATGTCTCCCAAATATAGCAGGGTAGACACTGGGAGCCTAGTACAACACAATCCGTTTCGCACTTGTCGCAATTTCTTTTTCTAATACCATACTGTGTCTTCTGGGAATCGAACAGACAACCGTCCCGCTTACACTCAGACTTTGTGTCGTAATGGAATTTACTACTATAATTATTTAAAAAAATTATATACAAATTTAAGCTTGTAGCCAACAAAGATTTGCTTTATAATGCTGGGACCCATAAGTTTTATGGTTCACCCCTCGAGCTATATTCAAAGTTCCCCCAACTTTAATGCTTATTTGGGAGAATAAATGCCTTTGTATCTCTAAAGTTATAGTAAATTACTCGTATAATAATAATTATTATTGTTATGAAAATACTTAGAATATATTATGTTATAATTAATATTACTATACAGTTTATTTTTATTAACTTTAACAAAAGAGTGTTATTTAGAGTAATGTACTGCTAAAACTTATAAGAAAATAAATAAAATCTGAAACTCTAACTAATAAAAATCTCGGCCTGTCTAGATTTTAAGTTCATTTCTAAAACAATTCCAAGGCAGCAATGACAGAATCATTTTGAACTTGGTTAGCTGGTGAAAGGAGGTCGAACAATAGAGGTGAACGTTAATACACATTAATAAACTGCTCCTCAGACCTAAACTTGGGTCACAAATCCCAAGCACTGGTCTGAGTTCTCCCACTTGATGATCCGGGCATTCCCACGATCTATTTATAGAATACAAAGTCTAACTCTTTTAAGGTTAAATTGCGTAGACAGACAGAAGGTATTTCTGTGTATTTAAGTTAAATTTATGTATATTATACGAAATTTCTTAGACGTCCCACATTTAAATCCATAGATATACACTTCGGCTCTGACATTCCCTCACAAACACTTTACACGAAACTAATGAAACCCGAAACTTCGAGTGTCGGCGTTTCAAGATGAATTGAATACTTTATGAGGACTCAAACATTTAATTTATGGCATTGGTTTAATATTTAATTATTTTCTATCTTTATAGATAGCGCATAGAGCGCTGAGCAGTAAACTACTTTTCTCACATTCATATAACATGATTTCGATACAATATACGTTACCGTCAATCTGTAAAATTTGATATTTTATAAAATATCTAAAATACCAGAAATGGCAATGTATAACATTTTATTAACTTTATCTTTAACTAGGTATTATATATATATATATATATATATATATATATATATATTATATTATATATTATATAATATCGAATAAACGCAATTGGTAATGTACCTATGTACGAGAGCAAGGAAGAGGGTAGGCCTCGTGTGGGCAGGCAGGCTAACTTATTTGTAAGTTTAAAAGTATCTAAATTAACCTATCCTAATTTGCACTTAAAAATGCTAAATCCTTAACTCGAATATAACAAATTTACACATTACTAGCGGAACAGAAGGTATTCTATAAAATCCCTATTATTTTTCTTTATTAATAAGGCAAAATAAGTAACGGACAATAATATTCATAAAATTTTATACATTGCCTGGACGCCCCAGATATTCTATACATTGCCGAGGTATAGAATATATATGTATATTATGTAAAAAACGACGCATCATTTTGAAATACATTTATTTACCACTCAGGCCTGCGGCACTTTATTAGCAAATACGGTGAAACACTTGAATTGATAATTGAGCCTACTTGTGTATGAGCAGCGATTTTAAGTGAACAATATCAAATGCTACGAGAAAAATATATATTTTTTAAATTATTTACATATGGTAAGAAAGCTTTCCCTCTTATAGCATGATAGACAGTGAATTCTGAATGTGTTCCGATTCTCTGCTCTACACTTTTTGCCCGAATTCAATACACTGCGCATTGAGTTTCAGAAATCAACGCCGCAGAACGCACAATGCAATTACCAAATCGGAAAATGAACCTACAACAAACTCGTTATAAGGGAAACGAACCCACAACCATCGCCATATGAAATTAATGTGTTATGTTTTAAAAAAATCATTATTCGGATTTGCTCCTTTATTTGTACTGTAAATTTTTACTTTGTTCTTGCCAAATTTCATAGTTATAAATCAACGGGATCCTATTGGTTTTCATTGCGCGGCGAACAAAATTGATAAATATAAGTTTTCGTGCGTATGTACTCGTTTTGTATGACACGCACTATAAATATTAGTTTTTAATTATTTTCCATAATATACGTAGAAATTACTATTTTTCGGCTTTTTTCTTTATTTATAATATGTAAAATGCAACTATTGATTGCATTATCTTAGAAGCTTATTTTTTACGTGCTTTACTCCAAAAGACCATAGACCTGGATATTTTATATTAATTTTAGCTTAATACCTCCACGGGATCTTGAGATAAATGGTCTTGACAGACGAATAAACGGACTTTATTCTGTATGACAGACGGACAACAAAGTAATCCTCCGTTTTTTTCTTTATAAATACGGAACCCTAAAACCGTGATTCGCATTAGCTATGTCGTACGTCTGCACAAAAGAGATGTTATACCATCATCATGATATTTATTATATATACAATACGATTTCACATGCTGCATGTTTAAGCACGTCAAAACACATTTTTTATAAATAGTTTCCACGGTCGTATATAACGTTTTATGTTTCTCTTGCGGTTATTCTGGTAATAATTCAATCTTTTCCTTTTTATGAATCATTTCACGATACTTATAGCCACAGACCAGGGTTGTCAAAAAATATAAAGAAAATCTTAGATTTTTTATTTTTAATTAGTAATAATTACCCAGTAGTGAACCATTATGAGCATACACTCAATGTACTAG
The DNA here is from genome assembly GCA_013421005.1 of Heliconius erato x Heliconius himera. Lineage (NCBI taxonomy): Eukaryota > Metazoa > Arthropoda > Insecta > Lepidoptera > Nymphalidae > Heliconius > Heliconius erato x Heliconius himera. The sequence goes on from JAATLQ010024105.1 coordinate 183,579, forward strand.
AAATTAAAAATGAACAATAATCTATATATATAAAAGGACTTGTGCTGACTGACTGAGGTAAGACGCACGCAGAGCCGTAACCGCTGATGGTGGAAACGTGAAATTTGGGCAGATGTTTATTTTCATATTCTGGACATCCACTAAGAAGGGAATTTGAAAAATTTTAACCCTAAAGGGATGAAATAGGGGTTGAAAGTTTGTATGGAAAAAAAATTTAAACTGTATCGATTTTTATAAAATTTGAAATTCAGGCTCTTAAAAATATTTCATTGAACACGTGTTTCATCGTTTTTAAGAATTCACCCCCTAAGGGTTCAAAGAAGGGGATGAAAGTTTATATGGAAAAATCTTTAAATTGCCACAGATTTTAATAAAAATTTAAATTCAGACTGTTAAAAATATTTTATGGAACACGTGTTTCGTGGTTTTTTTAGAATTCACTCCTAATAAGCGGGCGAAGCCGCGCACGCCCTCTAGTAACTAATAAATAGGAGCAGCCCTCAGGCTGCTTTAGAGAGGGATACATTTCTCCAGTGAAATTTGTATGGAGATGGAAAACGGAGTATTTTGACACTAGGTTTTCTCGTTATTCCAGACAAAGCTTCAAGGTGAAAAAAATATAGTAAAAGTCAAGTTACAGGCACCCCTAGCGCGGTAGATTATTCAATAGCGCCGTACGCACCTCGTTCTTATTCTCTAAACATGTTAAATATTGAAAAATATTTATTCTAACGAAACCGCGCGCTAAAATATACGCTACGTTATTTTCAATGGCGTGTAATTGGATTGAACGCTTCCTTCTCGAATCTGCAATTTCTTAAAAAAATCCAGATTCACATTTTAGATTTAATCGTATTTTTATTTGGTACTGAAGTTATGATTAAAATGAAAGTTATAACATTATAAAATTAAAAAGAAAATAACATAATAAAAATATTCAAAGCTGACTGTTAGAATAGTTTTGAATTCGTTTTTAATAAGAAATAGAATAGTCCTTATACTTAAGCTTAAACAGAAACTAAAATATGGAAAATAATAATATTTTAATTATTTCAAAGTAAAAAAAACTATTATCGTTAGATAAAATTCACTCAATAGTTAGGTAAAATTCCAAAAAATATTTTTTTAAAAAGTAAAAAGCAAAAAAAGCAAAAATTCCAAAAATAAGGGCTTTTAAATGTTAAAAGTCAATACTTTTTTTTTCTACTTTGAAGTAGTTAAATATGTGATTCTTATAAGGAACTACATGGATATAAGGGATTGCCTCGATTTCCATGGGATTCCAACATCAGATTATGTCTTATAGCGATAGGAACACCCTTGCAGGTGTACTCTTTATTTTTTTTAATTAATTTTCAACCGATAGAAGACAAGAGACGCTCATAAAATAATATACAGTTGTCGAATAAAGAAGATCTTTCTTTTGGAAAAAAAATCGGGTAAAAAATAGAAACGTACACCTTTGCGTATCATAATGGATTATCTAAGACTACTTATGTAACTGACTAAAAGATTAAAATCATAGATATTTTGCTACGATTGTACTACTTATATATGCATTTAATAACGTTGAAAATCGTAATAGAAAATATTAATTTTATATATTATACTTAAAAAGATGAGTTAAAAGGCTTTGGATTGAAAGCACTATTATTTTCTCTAAAACATAAGATTCATTATCATCCATTTATTGTTTGGATTCAAGGATCATTTATTGATTGATTTTAGTTATTTAAAAATATAATTATATTTATTTATACTCACTGTAACATTATTTTGGCTTCACGTTGAATACCGCATATAGCACGGTTATACCTGTTGTAGATTAGTATACTTCATTCCCCACATTCCACCGAATCCTTAAGGCATTGCGTGTAGAGTGGCGGAACATAACGCCGTGTCGTGCCTCGTTACCAGAGCGAGGAAATAAAAATATAAGTTATTTCATTCCATTCGTCCACAAGATAATATCTTTTTTTACATCTACCTATTTTTATGTATCTATATGTATTTGTTATATATTATTTTTGTAAATAGTAGTAGGTACCTACTAAATATTTGTTAATTATTTTGGAATTTAATACTTTTGTTTTATAAATTATTATTTTTATATTAACCAATTTTCAAGCAGTTAAAGTATAATTAAGTAGTAGAATAAAAATTAATAATTTTATAACTTTAAATCTATCATGAAGCAAAATTAAATTATGAACGCAGCGATTTGTAGATGTCGAAAGCTAGAAAAATATACTCAGACAATATTCTATATAACAATAATTAAATTAAATGTTTGTTAGAATTTGCAGTGTTAAGATACACCAATCATTTTCTCTGCCTATAAAAGCGGAAGGGAACTGTAAATTTTATATTCTATTTTTTTTTGTTCCAGGAATAAAAATATCATCATGCCAATAATACAGTCGTGTTGCTGCTGGCGAAGCCTTCGTAGAGGGTGCTACGCTTCGGCTCTCTACACTCTGGTAAAGTTAAAACTTGTAATTTATTTCATAGTGTACTTGTGTAAGAACGCTTAAAAGTTCAAAGACCTGAAAGAAGTAAATTATTTGCAAGTTTGTATTGAATATTGTTAATTTTATATACATAAGTAGTTTTTCGTAACTATTAGAGGTCGGATAAAAAGAATAGGGAGAGGGGGGTAGCTGAACAGGGGCACCTTTGAAAATATGTGTTAACAGAGCTATTTTAAAAAGAAATTTTGTTAGATTTTTTTTGAGTAGTGGCAGCACTAACCTGCACACATGTCACTTGTCACCGCTGATATATGAGAGCCCGTGGTTGAGTTACGAGGAGTGTTTGATTTTGAGTAAAATTTTATACATTTTTAAATAAACGCGTAAGGATCGCAGGGATCCAATTCATGGTATATGGTTTTATTTTTTCCTCTTTTAGTTAGAATTTTTCATATATCATGCAATAAACTAGAAATTAATACAACTTTTAAACTTTTACTTGAAAAAAAAAC
>JAATLQ010024106.1:0-24299 GCA_013421005.1 Heliconius erato x Heliconius himera
TTTAATAATAATCTATTAAAAACTTACCGACGAAGTATTTCAATACAAACAATCGTAAATAGTGAAAGCACTTATAACTTATCTTAGCAACCTCAAATACTTATATCACAATTGAAAACACAATCTCACATGCTTTTTATATACATTAAATATAACTAGATTTATGTTAATTATAAATTAAAACTTCTCGTAAACATTTAAAACATGCATCCTTCCTCAGACGCGTCCGCCATCTCCCCCTCTCTTTCTTTTTCCTTTCTTTTCTCTTTCCTTGACTTTGACGTGGACAGTAGCTTATTCAGCCAACATGATATTTTACAATAATTAAAATATTCATTATGTTATTATTTATTTTAAATTATAATACATAACGTTTCATTATAATTATTAAATTATTTTTAATAAATATATTTTATATCTGAGTATTTTACCTACGGTATATTACGTCACTTCAACATTACTTGTGAACAGAACGCGTAATTAAATAACTGAACTATTATTTATAAGATTGTATTTATCTTAAGCTATAATTAAATAATATTATAAATTATATTTATAATATTTTTTTTTTATAAATGTTTTTTTTTAAATTAATTATATTATTTACCAACACAATTAGTTCTGGTATGGATCGTTACACTAACATCTCACGAATTTTGTATCTAACAAATTTCCAAAAGCTGAGGCTTCATATGAAATAATAAAACGCTATCTATGCTCATGTGTGAGATTTAATCAAAACTGTGAGTAAAATCATATTTGAAGGTCCATTTATACAGAAACTATGTACACTAAGTACGTGAAATAAATTGTTTTACGTACGTGACGTAATTTAATGCCAAGTAAAAGTTTTTTTTTTTTTTATGAATCAAAGAAAATATATTTAAAAATTATAAAAAATCGGGTGAACGTTGCAAAAAATATCCTTATATTCATTTCAATTTTAAAGAATATCAATAGACTTAAGAACCTCTTTCTATTTTTGTCTTTCTATTATAAAAGAAGTATGAAGACATTTGAATGTATTGTATGGAGCACAATGTCACTCACCAACAACGTGCAGCGTGACGAAGAAGGAGCGCACCGGCTGCGTGGACACCTGGCACTCGTACACGCCCGCGTCGCGCTGCTGCACCCACTTGATCTGCAGCGTCCAGTCGTCCGTCTGCGCCGAGTGGGTCGCCTGCAGCGACAGTGCATTATTGTATTAGTTAGTAGTTAATATGCGCACGCAGTACTAGGTAAGGGCACGAGGTGGTATATATAGAAAAATAAAAAAAACAATAAAAAAATTCATTATTAGAAATTTTGGTAGTATAAAAAAGATCATCTAAAAATGAATACAATTTGACTATAGCAACTTTTTTCAAACATCTATATATATAAAAGGACTTGTGCTGACTGACTGAGGTAAGACGCACGCAGAGCGGTAACCGCTGATGGTAGAAACGTGAAATTTGGGCAGATGTTTATTTTCATATTCTGGACATCCACTAAGAAGGGAATTTGAAAAATTTTAACTCTAAAGGGATGAAATAGGGGTTGAAAGTTTGTATGGAAAAAATTTTTAATCTTTACCGATTTTTATAAAATTTGAAATTCAGACTCTTAAAAATATTTCATTGAACACGTATTTCATGGTTTTTAAGAACTCACCCCCTAAGGGTACAAATAAGGGGTTGAAAGTTTATATGGAAAAATCTTTAAATTGCCACCGATTTTTATAAAAAATTAAATTCAGACTGTTAAAAATATTTTATTGAACACGTGTTTCGTGGTGTTTTTAGAATTCACTCCTAATAAGCGGGCGAAGCCGCGCGCGCCCTCTAGTTACATATAAAAAATAATATCATGAACCCAGAAGAAAACCATTACAAATAAAATTCTATACATCTCTAATATATTTAAAAGATTGTCCCCTACCACTTATTGGTCGTGGAGTTGCATCTCCTGTTATCTTCAACACAAAAATGCCATCAGGTGATGACTATAAAATGCGATATGATATTTTTTCAGTTTCACACTGTATCCCACAAACATTTTGAAATGGGATCACAAATTGAGGGGAAATCGATGAACACATGTACAAAAGTTGAAGCGTAAAGTATATAACATTCCCTTTTTTGAACTCGGTAAAAATCTGCGAAACTAAACGTATTACGTATGAGTTAGTTATTTTCAAAATGGCCTTCTATTTGATATCATTATTGGTAACTTTACTAAAACTCTCTTAAGCTACGATATCTAACTTACAGTAATAAAACAATTTGAATGAATTACATTTATTCTATTGTTTCCACTTCTCAAGGCATTTACAGAATATTATACGACGCGACGAGAAAAATATAACTTTTGATCTACAAAGAAGACGCCTTCTTTCAGCCTGTATTAAAGATGACATATAATCTCGTAAGTCGTGACGAGGCTGTCTAGTTGTTCTTTGTGCTATGCTGTTTGTTACAATATTCATACTTATATATATCCATCGTTCAAAGTGGTGCGGTGTGTCTGTGTGAGGAGGCGCGATAAAAGCAAGTTTGTGAGATAAAAGGAAACTGGTGCTTAGTAATATAGTGTACAAGTTGTTGTTTTATTGTGTAGTTATTTTCTACTTTTGCTGTTGTTGAATTTTTTAGTTTAGTAAATGAAATAAGTATGTTAATTTGGTAATCGCTTCACGCTGTATCCTGTTTACAATAAGGTGGGCAGAGGGACTCTAGCGTGAAGGCACTTCTGTTCCCCACACACCGTCGCCGCGCTGTCTTGTTTCATGATGATTTAGTAAACGAGGTACTGTCATTTACCTGAAACCGTTGGTCCGAAGTGTAGGTGTAGCCGCCGACCGTCAGGATGTGCAGGTCGCGGTGTCGGATCCATGACACCTGCCAATTAAATATAAACAAATTAAAATAATATATTTTTGTGTATAAATGTAGCTTAACAAATTCATAATTTCTTCTATTGTAGATTTTTTTCAGTTTTTTCAAAATAATCATCAGAATATTTCTGTATCTGTAAATCTCACGTAACGTCTAAAGCCTAAAAAGTTAACTAAAAACTCTTCTGCTACCGAGTGACTGACATAACTATACTGAAATTTATGGTATGAGCCTTGAATATAGGGAAGCACTAAAAGAGACTTTCTCGAAACTCCTATGGGAACGGAAAAAACGAGATTATATGTTTTATAATTATTGGAAGCGAAGCTGATAAGCACTGCTAACTTTATATTCGTCCCTTAAACGTTAATAAGTAAACTAATATTTAATTTTTGTCTTATACCTCCTCCATTTCATTAAATCTCTCCTCTACCCAAAGGTTGCCTGGAAGAGATCGCTCATTTAGCGATAAGGCCGCCTTTTGTACTGATATATATATATTTTACAATATTGTGATCTGTATTTCTGGTGTACAATAAAGAATATTTTACTTTACTTACTTACTTATATCTATTCTGTAGTTAACTACAGTTAATGATGAAGCAAGGAGAACTTAATGATAAGATTCCTACTCTCCTGCTCGCACCGCCATAACTACACTATTATTTATTAACTAATGTTAATTACTTTTGTGTTTTAACAACATTATTATTGGATAGACATTATATATAAATTAAAATAAATTGAAAACTAAAATTTCAGCCAATTCAATAATTATATAAACATTCTATTACATTGATAAATGCCCCCAATCTTAAATGAACAGACAGTGATCAGTTACAACTGATCTGACTGGCCGAACTCAAACTTTACATATAAACACTCGTCCGAGTGGAAAACTAACCCACAGCCATTGCCTTTTAGATACTTGCCAAAAGTAAAAAAATAATAATCCAGCCGATATAGCCGATGGACATCGTCGACTCCTGACAACGTGTACAATAATTATTATATATACTTCTCACGCATATGCGGCATCAGTACATACTCGCATGTTCATTAAATATTTGCTTGGATGTTTGCTTTCATTAGTGTTTCCCGTTATTCGTGTTCGTGTCGTTGCGGAAACGATGTACGGAAACGTATGTATTGTTCGTTTTGTTCGTTGTTCTCTGTCTCTGTTGGGATGTTGGGTGTCAATTCAAATCCTTGGTGGGGTAAACTAAGTTAGTCGTTATGCGCTATGATAGGACTGTGAGTAAATTTTTATTGTTTCTATTAAAATGTAAATAGCGTACTTAAATAGCTATAGGAATCGTAAAAGTGCAAATATTATAGCCATATCGTGAATTTCTGTTATGTTTTTAGAAAAAAGGAATAATAATGAAATGCATATTATTATGAAACTTGGCAGTCATGCTTAACTTAGCTGACAATCGAGCTGGTCTGATGATGGAGCCAGGACCTGAATGATGGAACTATTCAGAGATTACTAGTAAAATAATATGCCTCCGAGTACATTTTGCACCATTTGTAGCACATTTTTTTTAATGAAATGTTGTTTGTTGATAAAGCAAATATACGGAAGTTTTTTGTACAAATTTCATATTCAATTTCTTTTTAATAACATTTTATACTCAAATCGTGCCTATATTATAATGATGGTTTACAAGACGTTGCGCTATATCAAAAATTTACAAAAAAAGATTGTAAAAAAAATTAAGTCTGTGATTTTATTTATTTTTTTAGCTTTATTTTGTATTTGCTATATAATCTTGTGTTGTGTGGGCGGAAAGTGACACTTTCTGTCTTTTCGCCCAATTTTCGAGGCCTTGTGTGTTGAATGGCGGAAGTAAACGCCGCGCGGGGGGAACTGAATCCACAACCGTTGCGTTACAGTCGCTTTGATGCGCTACAACGCCCTCAAGCCTGTGTTAATAATTAGTAATATAATAAAAAGTAGAAGCTTTACTAGACATTTCGGTAATATTCAGAAAACAAGTTTTTATCAAAGCATATATTTTAGCTTCACGCTGCATCCCACACTCTATATAACAGGATAGGCAGAGGGAACCTGGGAACCCTCAACCTATCGCGCTAACAGTTGCACACTTGTAAGAATTGTATTGTAATGAAACTGCATGAGCCTGCGCCACGACTGGCCTTTCTATAACATATAATTTTAGTAGTTATATCATTTTAATATTACAAATTAGACTTTAGGTGGTCTTGTGCACTGCTAACTAGTAAACTTTATACAAGAAAGCTTGGGATGAGAGATGTCATTAAAACTTTTCAACTTTACTTGTGAATCCATAGCAGATAGACTGTGAGTACAAATACCTCTACACTACTATATAACTGCGGGCTGAAATAATTATAACTCAGTTTGTTGACGTCGTCGTGGCGCAGTGGCACGACGTGTGACTGTGTGACCCGACGGTGGTGGGTTCGGTCTCCACTCGGGGCGATTAATTATTTTATTTACATTTCCTTGCCTTGCACTAATATGTATATTAATATTATAATGCTGAAGAAGTTATTTGGTTGAGCGCGCTAACCTCAAGAGCTACTGATTGAAATTGAATATTTTTTTTTTGTAGCTACATTAATTTGCGTTAGTTCTTTTGATGTAGCTCTATACACCACTTTCAAGTATATTTTAATTAGACATACATATTTTTAAAATTTTTATAGTGTTATTCCACACTTAGGAAAAAAATACTTATTTAGAAAACGTATAAAAATTGGAACGTAACGGGACTCGAACCCGCGCCTCCTGCAAACCGACCAGGCTCTCTGACCACTAAGCCATACGTTCTCATCAAGTTACATCGAAATTTTTATACGCTTGTTACAATTTATTTATACGTTTACTAACTTAGTAATTGTCTTTGGGTAGCGGAAATTTGTAAAACACAACTACAGAGATACAGAGATGCTAACAAAATAAATAAGCTATCTAAGTATTTCTTAATTACTAATAAATAAATATTTCCGTCGAAATCTGAAGACATTGTATGTTGAGTGGCGGAACTCAACGCCGCTCTACATTTATTTTTCATTTATATGTTGGAGTGGACCGTAGTTCCAGTGTAAAATCACGTGGCCAACTTCTAATCAATAATTATCACCCTTATATCTTCTCTATATATAATAAGACAGTAAAAATATTTTGTCTGTACATTTAGTAATTTTGATTGAAATGGACAGAGGGACACTTAAAAAGAATAATGGAAAGCAAAAAGATTTTTTTGAATTTCTTGTCTGTCCGTCTGTCTGTCTGTCTGTCGACATATTTTTGTCCACATTTTTCTCTGAAAGTACTGAACCAATTTACTTGAAAATTTCACCAATTGCTGTGTTTTAACTCAACTTAACTACTAAAGTTTAGTTCATTAAAATCGGTTCATTAAAAAAAAATTATCGCCATTTGAAAGAAGTCGTAATTAATTCAACACAGAGATAAAGAACGATCTTGAAAGAAATATCAAGTAAATACAAAGATTTTTTGGTTGGTTCGTTCATATAATATATGTAACTAATTTAAAAACTGTACAGGAGTTAATATGCAATTATTACAGTTATTTTACAAAGAATATTATGAATCCTTCTAACAATTTAACATTTAAGTCTGTTTCTAAATGAGTAAATTAAATTATTCACTGACATCAGCACATTTAACAGTGTATGTTATATAGGTAAAAAGAACATAAAATTACAAAAATATATACGTGTAATAAATAATTAGCTTTATGTATATTTTATAAACATCAAATATCAACAATGGTCGTATTTTTTTATTTAAAACAATCAAAAATTCTTTGACGATAATGTCGTAAAAAAATCATATTAGAAGTCATTGTAGTTGTCAATCAATTCTTTAATAATTTTTAATTCTTATTAAATCAATAATCATGTATTTTAAGCGGGCGAAGCCGTGGGCGAGCCGCTAGTTTATTTAATAAGTTGTAAACAAGTGGCATTCTCACTTCATGTCATGAGCCGTCCGCCTTAAGACAGAAGTCCTCGGAAAACACATCTATGTATGCGGCAACTACTGAAGACTGACGGTAGTCAATTCGAGGTATTTGCAACCTCAGCGTTGCTGACGTCTTTGCTTTTTAAATCACAATTACATTATATTTTTGGAATTATTTTAACTTTCTATTATTTATAATTTGTGTTTCTATATTATTAATAAGTAACCGTGACGTCTATCTTTCATCTGGGCCCGGTAAGCGCGAGCCAGGGCGAGTGAGGGCGAGTGAGGGCCGGTGAGGGCGGGCCAGGCCGGGCGAGGGCGGGAGAGGGCGGCCAGTCGGTATGCCGGGTACAAAGGTAAACAAATAATATTTTCACAAAGTTTACTTGCTCGGAATGTACCTAATGCTTATCTGAGGGCCCGTGGCTCTTTACGGCCAGTTTCGCTTTTACTAAGTTTATTAATATTAAGCACCTAACAGTGGTACTATTTTATATATTAGGTGTACAACTTATTTGAGTTACCATGAACCCAGATTTTTAATCAAATATCACATACATAAATACATACATACATTATTATTATATATTTTTTTTAATACGTCTTTCTAGTCTCTTAGGCTCTGTAGAGTTAACTTTTATTTTTTTATCTCCTATTCTTCACATAATGCACAATATGCAAAATTGAATAAAAAATCACTATATTCCTTTTATTTCTCATTCACAAAGTACTTCCTTGGAATGGAATGCTTATCTGAGGGTCTGTGGCTCTTTACAACCAACCAGTTTCGCTTTTATTAATTTATTAATATTAATCACATATACATATAATTTATTATTTATTCAGATTAGGACAATCGGAAATCGAATCCACAAGTACTGCGTGTCCAGGCTGATATTTTCGAACTGCGTCACGATGAAATTATAAAAAAACCAGCTTCACGCTTTTTCCCGCATTGTATGATAGATAAAAAGAATCTAGTGTTAAGAAACTCTGTTTTTCGCTTTTTGCTCAAATTGCAGACGTTGAGAAGCGGAACTAAACGCCGCGTTTCGTTTGCCAGAGCAGTGAAATTGTAGGTTACATTCTCCCGAGTTGGAAATATGTATTAAACTTTTGGGAATATATATTTTAAATATATACAAATAAATATAACTCAATATTTTTTTATGTTTGTTACTGCTGCTATTTAGCTTAAAATTTCAAAATTATCATTATTATTTAGTGAAATTGAACATATACGTATATTGTGCGCAGGAGGCTGAACAGAACACATTCATATTAACCTAATCGAGCAGATCTAAGAGAAATTGTCGTATTTTTTTGAAACATATAAGTTTTATGTGTAAGAAATTTCGAGTGGTCGCTAGTAGTCGGGCGTCATCAATCACGCACTCTCCCGCGGGGAACTCAAACTATAACATCTCTATATATCGGTGCGTCTCTCGTAATACTAGTAACAATCGATAACGCGAAGCTTCTATTTCTGTTTTGATTATTTATTTATTGTTCAATTGACCCTCAGGAACATAATTTTAATATTTAATACATTTATGTTTTTCTTTGTAGGAGTACTTTTTTTATATACATACTCGTACTTACTTTTTAAGCAACATGCTTTAAAAGCCTCATTAAATTTAGAATTTCAAAAAATATTAAGGAATAGCTAACACTTTAGAGAAAAAATTGAGATATAAGTTATTTGTTTACTTGAGTTAAAAAAATTAAATATATTATTTGTTTACTATTTTCTAATGAATCTAGGTTTGTCTAGTGTTAAAACATTATGGTCACTTTAATTTTCACTCCTTTAGAAGACATGAAGTGGTGCCAAATATCCAAGTTTATTATTTTTTTTTTATTAAATTTAGATTTACTAAAGACAAATTCTTTAGAAAACAAAGAAAATAATAATATAGGTATTTGTACCCGCACCTTATGGAACACGTGGAAGCGTTCTGACCATTATTTTGTAAGCTTTATGTATATATATTTATCAATAAGTTTGTTAAACCCTTGTTCATTATACCTTTTACATACACATCTCAATTAACATGAAAAGGCCAGTGTTATCAGTTCAACGGAAACTCTTTTGAAATATAATCTTTCATACAATCTGATAATAGCATACAGTACAGGACACAAACATATTGTATAAAGAGATTTATATCGACAGAGTATATTCAAGTTTTTGGTATAATTCATGTAAGCCAATATTTATAAATGAATGTAGTTTACCTTTGTTTCGTTTTGTTTGTAATATTAAGTATTTTTAGTAACTTGCCATAGTAACGCTCGATTTGTGGATGTGGAGTGGGTGTTGTATGGATGGACTACTTGTACAATTTAGTTAATATTGTAACACGCACATAGCAGGGTAGTTAAAGCGAACCTGGAAACCTAGTGTTAAGACACTTCCGGACCCCATTTTCCGCCGAATTCTGGAGGGATTGTGTTGAGTGGCGGAGGTCAAGCAGAGCGTGGAAATTAAAATATTCTAAAGGGGGAATCAAACTTACACACAACCTGTTGCGTTTACAGACGCACGCTTGTGCTCCTGCGTCACAAGTGGCCCACTACTAAATTATATAAAAGGCAGTATTTGATCAGCTCGAGAGGGGTAATACATTGTGAAGGGGCTCCCGGTATATATAGTTGAGTCCCAAGCACCAAGCACATTTCCGACCATAACAGTATATATATAACTATTTGTAATTGCTTTAAATTGAAGAACTGATATCGAATAAAGGATATCTCGGTAACGGTAACTCGTGTTTTTTTTTCCTAATTATTAACTTCCACTTTCTACTTTGTTTACCAAGAAGTGAAAACGTTTTTATATAATCATATCGTGCTAATGGGGATCAAACCTACAACTGTCGCGCTTCCAATCAGGCATTTTTCTTTCAAAGTAGTCTTCAAGTACAGTTTTCAACGAAAATAAGAAAGAAACATATCAATACTAGGTATTGATTAATTGATATGATAGAACTGAAGATTACTCTGTTTGTCTTTTGTTTGTCTAATGTCAGTAACCACCGCGCTGCGGTCTGAGTTACCTCGGGCACTTGTCGGCACGTGTCACGCGCAGTATACAACTCAAAGTTACTTCCATTTGTCCGCGTACTACGCACAAGCGGAGTCGCAGGTTAAGTCATGTTTACATGTTTAGCGCCTTAGCTCAGAAGTCGATACTGGAAAGCTATTACTTACAACAACACTGCCACAACAGAAAGAACTCAGTTTTACCCCAGAAATCAATCTCCACCTGTGCGTTGTCTAACAGTTAATGAGTAACAGGAGACTATTATATTTTAGTAAGTGAATGTAAAAACTGCCTGTATACGCGGTGGTGGCGTTCTATTCTCAATTGTGACAGTAGGGGAGAGGGGGGTAGCTTAGAACAGGGCACCTCGAAAATATGTGTTAACAGAGCTATTTTAAAAAGAAATTTTACTATTTTTTTTTTTGAGTCGTTCGAATCTGTCCCCCTCTCCCCTATTTATATTCAAAATTATTATCGTTTTTCTATTGCCGTTGTGGTTTAGTTACTCAATACGCAATGTGCTAAAGTGACCACCTTATACAGGTACTATTAAATACTGATATATAATTTTGTACATTTTTGAATATTTAACACCTACGAGTATTATATAGAACTGTTTAAGATTGAGTTCTTTTGTTTACATCTATCTACATCTTCCGCATCTTATAAGGCAGCAGGCAGTGGCCGCCCGAAACTTCATTTGCGTGGAAAGTGTAAATCATAAAGTCAGGTTCCCCTGTTCCTGTTCCCCGATGGACCCTACGTGCAAATTGCATTGTTCTTCGTCAGATAGTTTTGTCTTTGCGTTGTTTGTCAGTCGTTCAGTAGCGAAAGAGTTTTCTATACTTGTGAGCAGAATATCCAGGCGCGAGCAGCACCCATCCTGTATTAAGAATAGTATCGACACCCACCGCCACCGTGATCATACTTATAGAAGCTAGCGTGCAGGGTGGTAGACGACGACGACGGTACTGTGAGTTCGTTGCACTTTGTTACGGCTTTGGTATTGTTTAACTTTGTGTAATGTAAAGTAACGATTGTTTAATTATTCTTGATTGTGTATTCAGATTTATTCATATAGAAATATGGTTGTCAACTTTGTGTTCATCTCTTTTTTACAACAACAAAATCAGAAACACTTCCGATTTCTATAATAAGTATATACCCGTAGACGTAGAGTTACTTCACAGAGCGACTTATTAATAGAAATACGGCAAGATACAGGTAGTTTGTGTAAATGCAAATGTATTATTAAAATTTAATCAATTAAATTTAATTAATAAATCTTTAACGTAAAGTAACAAAAGCTAAACACATACACACACACTGTTCATCCTTCATCGTTGATACCTTGTAAAGTGTCTGTGTTGCACTTCGCTAAGCTTGTTATACGAGTATCCTACTAATATTATAAATGCGAAAGTTTGTGAGTATGTATGGATGTTTGTTACTCTTTCACGCAAATACTACTGAACTGATTACGATGAAATTTGGTATGTAGGTAGCTGAAGACCCAGAATAACATATAGGCTACTTTTTATCCCGGAGTTCCCGCAGGATTGATTCCTAATTGAATATATATACATTTATCGCTTCTGAAAACTGAATGCGTGATCTCAGGGTCAAACCTTGAAGGTAGCAGACCTACATTTGGACACGCCATGTTTTTTTCAAGGGCAGCTCTATGTGGCTTGCTCACGTGTTTTTAAAGCGAAAAATCTGCATGTTAATGCTGAAGGAAAAAAATCGTTAAATATAGTTTATAGGAGCATACTGCAGTAGCTACCAATAGACCTATGATTAGAGCTTTGCAATACTTAGTTACCATATTTCTTATGTTGATAATATTGTTACGTTATCATAGCGTTTCCACGCGGACGAAGTCGCGGGCGGCCTCTAGTGTATTCATATATTGTGAAGCGCCATCGTTAATACTATATTGTAAACTGCGAAGGTTCATTACATAATATACATTCCGTTAATATAATATAATATTATGACTCTCCAGTGTTAAGACTTCTGGAGGGATTGCGTGTTTAGTGGCTGAACTCAACGTCGCGCTTTGCCTCGACACCAGAGGGAAGAATTTTAAATATTTAATTTTCTCGAATGGGAATCGAACCCATAACCTGTTCCATAACTCTGCGCCACTACTGGCATCTACAATAAAACATAACGGTAAATTAAAATAGTATTATAATATACAGTGTATAATATACAGTTTTAACAATAAAAGTTGTGCGTGTATACGAACTTCGACGTAGCTCGATAAGAACGTAGAACGAAATTGGTTAGAGCGCCTGGAAGTTAAAAGGTGCAGATTTAGACTCTAGTGTAGCTTCTTTATTACGCATAGCAATCGACCAAGTAGTAGTACTTCCGTTCTTCACTGTCATCCGAATTCCAGATATTGGGTGGAACTCAACGCGGTTGTCGTTTCATTTACGCGGAGGAATTGGACCCCCAATCATTGCGTTTACAATCAGAAACAATCCCACTGCTCCATAAGAGTCTCGACTGCTCTTGTACTTTTACAACACGTTATATGATAAAAATTCATGAAAATTCATAACACATCGTTAGCGTTTAATTTTTATGCAAAAACATTGCATACTAAATAATTAAGTTAGCATTTTTAAACCACCACCTGTCGGGGTTTTGGTGAAATTCTCATGAAAATTGCTATAACTTTTTACTTCACTACGTCTACTTGTGTTGAAAGTGCTAATTCTTTTAACACTTAACTAAATATTGCCCGTGACTTCGCTCGCTATGTTTTACTGTGATAATTATTATTAATAGTTTTTTTTCTTCACACATATAGCTGGATAGGTAGTGGTAGTGCTAAGAGACGCCCTGCAATTCTCGTCCACGTCTCAGAGAGTGGCGGAATTCAACAGTACGCTTTGTCAACCTGAGCGAAGAAATTAATATATTTATTTAAAAAAGTACAGTATTTTGAAATTCACTATCTTAATCTATAATCAGATATATTCTAACTGCACTGGCGGTGTCGGAGCGTACTAATATATAAAGTCACGTTCCTTCGACGTCTGTCCGTGCGTTTTATTTATATTTATTTACTCTCACATGTTGACTTAAATGAGTTAGGGAACTTGGCAGCCAGCGGAGGATCTTTTAAAATATATTAAAGAAGTTGTGGCCGCAGTAAATAATGTTTTCTGCGAACGTACAACTTCATACAAATGAAAATATATGGTTAAATTTATGGAAATTAACTTGTTACATGTATATTTTTTTCTTTATTCCAGAAAGCTTTCAATGGTATATTTTGAAAAAAATACCAGCATGCATTGTCTCGAATTCGGGCGAGAAGTGCAGAACAGGGCATCAGGGGAACATTTGCCTATTATTTTATTTTAGACTTGAAATCTTGCTACACCAATTTTCTTAATTATTTAAGTATAAAATAACAATTGCACAAATTAAATCCACTTAGGATTTAATTTTTTTACGTTACTTCAATATTTGAAAATATAATCTTATCTATGCTAATTATATCTTTGAATGCTGTTTATATAATTCAGGATTTTGCTTCCATATTTTTTGACTTTGAAAAAAAAAGAAAATATATCGATCTCTTTCGTGTGCTTTCTCTTCATACAACGCACGGCACGTGGCACGCTCGAAACGCCATAAGCAAAGATCATACAAAAAAATTGCGTTTGTACAAAACAGAAAAGTGTTAGGAAGGACATATTGCACATTAAAGGAATAATTCAGCATTATATAGCATTTACGACCAGCTTTAACTCGGCTCGGACCGCGACGTGACCGCGACGTGACCGTGCGGCGCGGCGCGGCGTGGACGCTGTGTGCTACATAATAACATCATTTTCTATGTATTGAGAGCTTTTTAGATTAATATCAAGACACATACGTTCCCCACTTTCTTTATCTCCCTATTTTTCTTCTTGCGGCTTCGACAACAAGGTGACGTGAAAATAACTTACAGTTGTGTATCATATATGTATGATAGATTTTAAGTGCCCGAGATAGCTCTGACCGCAGGTGGCAGGCAGGGGAACATCGAAACGGTTAACAGAATATAATTTAGTAAGTTATCCTTTATAAAAGTGAACAAAAATAATTTCCCAATTCGAACCAGTAATTCGTGAGATTAGAGCGTTCAAACCAAAAAACTCTTTAGCCATAAAATATTAGTGTAGATAACATTTTTAATAAAAAAAGATATCCTGACCTTGAAATATGCATAACATTTCATAGTGTACGTAATATACTAATACGAAGTAAGAACACCGGCAGTAAACCAGCAACTTTATTGAAATAATTCTACAAACTTTGTTGGCTTGTAATATTTCAAATGAAAGATTTATGCGACGTCGGGTATCGACGTTGAGTGAACAAATTAATGTATTACGTTACGTTACACTGAAGGAAGTTTTACAAGAGATTTTTTAATAGTTTTTATTTTTGTGTTTTTGCTTACGGTGATTGTCAACGGCTGTAGGTTCGATCCCCACTCGAATGATAAAATTATAGTGAGTGTTAAAATTATAGCTCCCTTTTCCCAGTATCAATGGTGGACAAAGCGCGTTGTTGTCCGCGCGATAGGTCTCGAAAATAATGAGGAAAGTATGCAACGGAGTGACCAACGTCAAACCAGTCCAACCATCCGGCAAACCTTGTACATTTTTCTAAACTAAGCACAACGTTCTATAGTTACATAGTAGAGTTCACAAATAAAAAGTCGGACTACTACACTACACCCAAGTGTGCGATAACGCGGTGCTGCACTCCCGCTGAAATACTCTCTGCTCTTTCTTCTAATTTTATTATTTATTCTAAATTTAAGTTGAGAATCTTAGTGTAAGATAAGCTAATATATTTCTCTATGTATGAACATATGCTTATACAGGGATGTTACTCGATCGACGGTTCAACGGTGGGGTATATAAAATTGTTTATATAATTTCTAAAAGGAAAGATCTGTCCATAGACCACCGGTGGTCCCTTGTGGATCGTGGTATATACTCGTAGTAATGGCTTCTTTTCACCCTAAAAGTTGTCTAAGAGAGATGGCTACTGAGCCATAAGAACTTGTTGAGTTATCATAAAATTCTTTCCACAAAACATTTTTCGTATATGAAAATGAAATTACAAGTTCTATTCTAGCAGTTAAAATTAACAATTAAACTAACAAGTTAGCAGAATAATCCGGTAATTCTCTAACAAATACACTTTTAAAAAAATATAATATTTTTACATTTTTTATACTCTACATTCAGCCTTTTGACTTTACCTTTTGTCTATTGTTTGCGATCGTTCATGTTGCTTTTGAAGTTACAGTTTTATATTTATTTGGTCTTTCTGTGAACATAACGAACAAAACTACGTAAACATTTGTACATACATACACCTACCTTTATAAAACTCTTCCATTACTGACTGACAAACAATGCACAGACGCAACTACTGGACTCGGAAAGTCGAAATTTAGCAGCTAAATAAGTTATATTAATTAGTTTTTCATTTTACGTCTTAAAGTTCACGCAAACAAAGTAGCGGCCAATGAATAGTATTAAATATAGAAGAGGTATAGCAGTGTAGTGCTGTATTGGAAATATTACAATTACAATAGAAGCTTGCACATCCAATGTTGTATATCACAAGTGACAGTTCTGGGTTTCAATACAATATCTGGAAAAGCTGGTTTTGAAAATTTGTATAACCTGCTATATGTATGTTATTTTACACAAAAACACATAGTTGAAACTAAGACGTGACGCTTTTATACTGCAAGTGCCACTAGTGTTGTGGACTGTGCTCGGAGCTTGAACTCTGTAGAGGTCATTACAAGTAGGCTAAATCAATTTCTTAGATCTTATTATATAGTTACAAGTCGACCTAATAAAAACATGTTAATAAAGAAGCAGACGGCGGACAGTGAGCAGCGGAGTGCCTCAACTCTGAGCGCCCTCTGCCGACCCTTCCACATTCGGAATACAGCGTGAATCTAAAAAAAATACATTTAGAATATTTCTATTTTCGATTCTATTGATTTGAATATTTGTTGGAAAGAAAGAAATAAAAAAAACATTTCATTGAAATACATGCGCCGTCTATTGATATTGGCTCGTTCAAGAAATGCAAACAAAATGAATAAGTTTATATATATGTAGAGCGAGTGGCTGATAGCGAGGCGGACTCGTTACGTCGGTAACTAGCTAACGTATAAGACTTTTGTGAGTATATTTATTTTATTTTCAGTTCATTTCTTTATTTAAATGTTTAAAATAAGAATTACACAGTTTTTAAATAAATTAGGTATAATCAGTTTTTATATATAAACACTATAAATTACAGCGGTACTAGTTTGTACGGGAAAATTTTAGTATATTCAGTTGTTATTATTTTGTTGCATACTACCCGTCCTCACATCTGGCTGTCAAACATGGTACCTCAGAATATTAACTTGCCAGAATGCTATGAACAAGAGTATGCTGGGGAAAAGATTTCAAGAAAGAGTCAGAACAAAATACGTTTCAGAAACCGTCAAGAAACTTAAGTTGAAATGGGCAGGCCAACTCAGCGAAAAAAAAGGAGCATGCTTATAACACATTGACGTGCAGTACATATAAGAGATGGACGGGTGACATCAAATACTTGCTGTGGGCACATGGACCAGAAGAGCGAAGGTCAGAGATGCGTGGAGGAGGCGTTTGCTTATTAGCAACAGATAATATAAAATAATGTTCTTTTTCTCTCAAACTGTAATCAACTAAAACTGTACTCACTTGAAATACCTTATATTATTATTATTATATTGTTCGTTAGCCTTGCTTATATAAGCGTGGCGTTGAGTTTCGTCATTCGGATCTGAGTGAAAGTGGAGAACGACGTTTTTTTGGAAAAACTGTGCTGCTGCTTATTATATATCATTATTAAAATGTATATTTTCATTTCTTCGCTTTGGTGTCCAGGCAAAGCGTGGCGTTGAGTTGCGCTACTCAACATACTATGCCTCCAGAATTCGGCAGGAAGCTGATTCTTTTATATGCTGATTTATAAGTTTTAAAGAGCTCGATAAATTTTGGTAGGTCTTAGAAAACAGCGTGTGGTGTGTAGCAGAGCCTAAGGCCACAGGTGCTTTACATGCGCGACAATGGCTTATATATACAAGTATAATCTCACCTATGGCTTCTAGTGAAATGATAACTAGTATTCATATAAAAGAGTTTTATATTGTATCAAGAATACAGAACTAAAATCTCATGCAATATTAAACTATTAAATGTTCAGTACTAAGTATTACACAACTAATAATAAACAAGGATCCAAGCGCTACCGGAGTACTACTCAAACATGCAAATAGTTCGGAAGGGTCCGTTACGACAGGGACAGAGAGGCAGGGACCACAGCCATGGGGAGTAAATCTTATGAAATTTACTGCAACACTCCGCTTTATGACTCTATTGTTTCCGCTGAATTGATTGTGTAGAGCTTATTTCGAAACTATTTAGAGACCTATTGTCTTGCATTGGTCTGTGATGTTCTAGCGTTTACATTGTTCGCTTTTCACAGTGACGGTGTTGGAATGCTTTAGACTGTTATTATTATTTACTGTATAGAGCATGACATACTGACATACATACAAGTATTTTTACTTTCATTTGAAGTCGCATTCGGGCAAAGCCGCAGGTAACACGTAGTCAAGCAAAAAAATAAATAAAATAAAAATAAATAAAATGCTTTTTTTTCAATATGGGAAATGTATTTTTTTGCTTGACAAATTTCTTGTTAACATGCGGCGAAGTTTATGTTCAAAAGTGGAGAAGTTAATTTGATTGTTTTCAACTTTAAACCGGCACTGCTCTTTGAACTTTGTCTCAAGTAGTTTATAAGTTCATTTAAATTTTTGCAAAACTTTTGCTTAAGAAGTATATATATGAAAATACGGTTAGCAGTACTTAAGTAATATTCCCAGGTTAATTTGCGCTTTTGATAGATTTACGACGAATTTAGAATACGAGTATACGAGCAGATAGAACCTAGGGACCTAGTGTTAAGACACTGCTTTCCCATTAAGACACTTCAGTTTTGTACTTTCCGCTGAATTCTGAAGGCCGCGCTTTGCCTCGTTACCAGAGCGAAATGAAAATATGAAATATTTCATTCCCCGAATGCTGATCGAACCCACAATTAACACGTTTACACACACGCTTGTGGCACAAGCGTGTACACCACGACTGGCCTCAAAGCAGTAGCAGTGAACAACAGTGACAAAAATAAATAAAATCTTTATCTCTATACAAACTAAAACTAAACTAAAGCATATACTAATTACATGCTCGTCTAAATATTCGTCATATATAAGACTTACTTATTAAATAACGAAATGACACTACATAAACTAGAACTGTAAGACATATTGGAATTACAAAAGTAGAGGTTTCGAGTGCAATTCGGACATAGTTTTCGTTCGGCAAAAGTTTTCTATCGAAGAGCATTATAGTGTACGTTTTCACGATCGCCTCTCAGACTACGCCACTGTTTGTAATGCTAATTGAGTTTTTAATTGGATTCCCGCAGGTCGTCGGACTGCATCGACGTTTGGGTGAATCATTTGCTACGTTAGAAAGAAATGAATTTCTATATTGGTTTAGACAAGCGATGCGGTATTGCGACAGTATGATAGATTGGCTATGAAATATTTTTTATGCAATATCCTTATTAACTTCACTTCAAGTTACACGTAGACTGTATCACGAAGATAGCAGTACCCTGCTGTAGAAGGAACCTGGTATCAGTGTTAACACTCCGTTCCCATAGTATCCATCCATAAAATATACTGTGGAACTAAAGTAACGATTAATTTCATTTTAATGTTTCTCTATCTAAACAAAGTAATCAAAATAATCAAGTACTTATTTAAAAAAAAAAAAACAGCAGTAAGCAGAGGAAACATCGACTACTACACTCCGTTATTTACTTTCCATGCAATTTTCGAGACATTGCGTGTTGGGCGACGGAACTTAACGCCGCGCTTTATGAACAAACGATGAAAAGAAAACAATTTAAATACAATAATTTCTCCGAGTGTCACTGCCGATTTCAATAAAAACAGAAAGTTTTATGTAAAAAGTAATGAAAAAAGGACTCCATAATACGTACATATTTTAAATTCATTTGACTTAAACGGTTAAATGAAAGCTGCAAGACAGCAGCGTTAGGTCTAAGCGGGGTGTTGTTATGCTCACGCACGCTCCTGCCGCCTTGGTGCCGCCCTCCAGGTCTCAAATAACACCGTAAAAAGTGAATTTAAAACGTCTTCGTCATCATAAAAAAAAAAAATTAATTTCACACTTTATCCCACACAGCAGGAGAGACAAGGAGAGGGAGAACAAAGCGTTAAGACAATCTGTTTCCTAATTTCCGTTACATTTTTAAGTCATAGTGTAGTGGCGGAATTTTACTTTCATCTGTCCAAATGGGGAAGTTAAAATACTCCCAGTTGCGGGTTGAGCCCACAACCATCTCGCTTACAGTCAGACGCTGCTAGCAGAATTGTCTTAAGCCTAGGTTCCCAGGTTCTTTCTGCCTTCTATGAGCGGGATACAGCGTATAGCAAAAAAGTATATCAAAAATATAGATAAGTAAGTAATTTCTCTTTAAAAATACCTTTAGCTTGCCACAATTAAATAAATTTTACATAGACATAGACAATGCTATGCATTTTCTATTCCATCCGAGTTGTAACACGTGAGGCGCGACCGCGACGCACGCTGTATCCCGCTCGAGGGAATGATGTACTTTCATTCACTCGCTGTGGTAAGATTATATAGTTGACGTTGCCTTCCCTCACTCAACACGCCATATCTCGAAAATTCAAATATCTTAAGAATAGGTTCCCTCTGTCTACTCTGCTATATACGAGATTTAGCGCAAAGAAAAACCTCAATCAATATAAATATGGTGTATGTATATTGAATGTATTTATTAAAAAAACGTTAAAGTGATTAAAATGAAAAAAAAATGGCAGCATTATCTATTTTTATCGGACGCGAAGTAGCTGTTTTATAAAAGAAAGGCTAAATACAGTATTTATATTCGCGCTCACGTCCTCGCTACGATAGGCCTCGAATACACAGTCGGGTGAAAAATACGCCTAATGCCACCTATATATCTTTACAGACTCTTTTGTTCAAACAAATGGAAAATGTTTGTTGGTATGCGGTTACTTACAGTTTTTTTTATAACCTAGCGAGTATTTCTTATATATTGCGAAATAAATAGAGATTGTCTAGTGACCATATACTCTTGTAATAACTATCTCCTTCTGTGGGAAATGAATATATAATAATCACATCTCCAGGCAGAATTCAATAAACTGTGCAAGCAGGTCCATTGTCATTGTATTGTCTAAATTAAATATCTATCTAGTTGTTGGTTGTTCCTTGTCTTACTTATAAAAGTATAACCTCTTCCATTAATGAGTAACAGACAGACAGCTATTAACTATTGGACTTGTAAATATGAAATTAGGTGCGGTATGAAGGTTCCTTATGAAGTGCAGGGAAGTACTGAGAGATGACTATTACAGTAACAGGAAAACAGGATTTCTATGTTACATTTTAAAATTCACATGGATACCCGACCAGCGACCATCGTTTTTAGACAATCAAGTAACAAGCATTCTCGAGTCACGCAACAAACAATATCTCGATAAATAATAAATTTCCGCAAGTAGCCATGTCAGCGCGACACGTTACAGTAAGTGAGTGTTCGCGGGGGTCCCGCAAGTAACGCATAAACACATTAAGGAGTCGCGACACCTCGCTGAGTGTCGCTTTTGTACTCTTGCATCATCGTGTACGTGCATTTTAATTATTTAGCTTTGAGAGATCATTCCGCACCAGTATATCTATATACTGCAGCTACTTTTTTTATTTAATTTTGACACGTCCCATCTAGACTACTTACGAGAGGAACTTGCAAAGAAAATTACCAGAATTATCATTATTACATAATAACACCTTGTAAATAATTTCTTCATTAATAAAGTAATGATAATTGTGACCTGCTGCAGTCTTGGCACAACAAAAATAATTATTTTTCAGCTTCACGCCTTATTTTGCAAAGGGTAGGCGGAGCAGACCTAGAGTCGAGACTCTACTTTCGCCCTAAGTTCACAACAACGCCGCACCTTGTCTTTAAGTCTAGTGTGCAGTTAAATAAATAGATCATTAACTCGAGCGATGACCAAACCCAAAACAATAACTTGATTGAAATTTGAACCAAAATTAAGATATTCAGTTAGACCTGTTTCAACTGCACCACTAATTTATTACATAAAAATCGCAAAATATGTAACGCAATGTCTCGAAAATTGTGCTGAAAATAGGGAACGGAGTGTCTTTACACTAGGTTTCCCCTACCCACCCAGCTATATACGGGAGACAGCGTGAAGTTAAAAGAAAATAAGAAATAAGAATAATTATAATATTTACGTGAACGTGAAAGGGATCCTAAGTGGCAGTGTTCAAATGGCCCATAAACGCATTAAGCGACGCGCGTACTCGTGTATACTCGCAGAGTCACGCCCCCGCGACTCTACACTTCATTTTCTTTTAAATGTCGTTGACTTTTGCTTCCTATAATTTTAATACTCTTTTACCTCTATATCGTATCCCGCACATTTGCTATGTGCAGGCAGAGGGAACCTTGCGTCAGTACAATCTGTTCCCCACGCATCGTCCAATTTTCCAGATTTTACTGGTTGAGTCGACGAACTCAACACCGAAAGAAAATAATCCATTCCCCCGAGTTCAGTGCGAGCTTTTGCCACAAATTTTAATGTTATTTACAAAATCAAATGTTTTCGCATATATTGTCGCTCTGGTGACGCCGAGAGTCAACTAATATAATATATTACGAAGTTCGAGACAATCAATAAAGTGAAAGTGAATCGGGCCAACAAAACATACACATTGTCTCTTTAATATTTAAAGTAAAAGAGATATTTTAATTAGATTATTGTTGGATTTGATTTTTTGTTGTAAATACATTTCCAAAGCGACGACGAACAATGCAAAAACATGAATTTAAAAATAAAAATGATATATATTACCCGTTTAAGATTAGAACCCGTGAAACACAATCTCACTTTGCTGTCGCGCTTAAGCGGGCCAGCACTGTAACTGTGTACCGCCTCCACTGTAGGTACTGTACGTGTGTTACAAATTCAACAATTCGTTCCAAGTTTACGACCGTAATAAAACCTTATCCAGAATATTTCATTTAATACGCTAAATCGAGTAAAGAAATGACCAGTCGTAAAGAGAGCTTAAATAAGCTTTTGTTCTTTGTGCGCCAGAAAAAGAGGTCTTGAATGAAAACTGTAAAGACACTAGAGGTACAGCTCTATGTACGCGCCTATGTGGTGCCTACTAGATACAATATTGCGATTTATATTATTATGTAAATGCAAGCATATCGGTTAATATGTGAAGATTTCAGACGACCGATGTACGCTAACATTAGTTGTCGCTCGCAACTTCGTTTGTGTGATTTTTATGACCTTTTCAATTTTACTTTCATTTACCAACCACTGCAAATAAGTAGTTCTAAAAAAATAAAGAATGATCCCAGTAAAGCTGCAGTAATTCATTTTTATAATACCACAGTAAATCTTAAGATTTTACTTGGTAGAAAAAGTTAATCGCAGGTACTACTGGTTCAAATTAAAAATAAAAAAAAACTTTCATGTTGGATAGCTCATTCATTGAGGAAGGCTACATGCTGTTTTATATCACCCAATATACTGCACATTATGTTCTAAGTTGGAAATAGTAATAGTAATTTTAAGACAAACGTATAGGTTTTCTAATTAAAGTAGTTACGAGTATTTAACAATTTGACTAGTTGTCGCGTTAAACGGCGTCGGGACAAAGCGGCGGCGGTCGGCGGACATCTGTCTCCCACGTTAGTAGTTTGTTTAAATGTTACTCCAATAAACTTTACTTTGTCGAGCGTTAGATATTTTCATTAAAACTTTCGTTTTCGCAAACAGTCATTGCCCAAATTTTACTTGTTTCTAGAATTTAATGATAAAATACCCTTCAAATTATTTGATGGTCACAGTGAGTTTCTGATAACATTTAAACGACTTAAATTTGGTTTAAAAATTTTTTAAACTAAAAACTCACCATTTTTAACATAGTCATAGTTGCCTAATCTGTTCTTTTTGCATATCAGATTTATAGTATGTTTTATTATAAATTCATTTCGCCTCTCTGGTAACTGGTGGCCCACTGCATCGGTTACCGCCACGATGGCCTCGGTTGTATTTTAGACGTAATTTATGGAGTATGAATTGAAATTGAACCTCCACCTTTCGCGTGTGACACTTTCTGTAACTGTGATACGGTGTCGTGCCACTTAGTACTTAAGTGATCCAACCACTAAAAATCATAATTTTATTTGTAGAACGTACAAGATAAGGGTTTAAAGCCGGTCTTTAAAACCATCACAAATGTAGATAAGGATAATAATGATAAAAGTTTAGTTTCAAGGAGATTGCTACAAGTTCGTTGGTCGTTACGTTCTACGATATAGCTAC
The DNA here is from genome assembly GCA_013421005.1 of Heliconius erato x Heliconius himera. Classification (NCBI taxonomy): domain Eukaryota; kingdom Metazoa; phylum Arthropoda; class Insecta; order Lepidoptera; family Nymphalidae; genus Heliconius; species Heliconius erato x Heliconius himera. The sequence continues at coordinate 23,514 of JAATLQ010024106.1, forward strand.
GAAAGTGCTACGCCGTAGCCGCTTGGTGTACAGAACCTGCCGTTTAATGGCGCCAGGTTGAATGATCGCTGTGGTTTACAGGCTTCATGCGGAGGTCATAGAATTTAAATCGAAAATTTATTTATATGACATGAAAGTTGATTAAACGAGGTCCATTAAAGGCGGACTTACATTTACATTATCTGAGGTATTTTTGTTTTTAACGTAGTGAAAATGAGTTTAACTAACATTACTGTTGTATGTAAGTATGTGCCGCAAATAGCAGAGTAGGCAGAGAGGACCTTATTTTGGAGACATGGCTTTCTCTACTTTCTGCACGAATCCAAAACATTGATTACTAAGTGAAAAATGTAAAAAGTTTATATCTAGGAATGCAGCTCGAACCAATAGCTCGATTAGCGCCAGACGATGTCTGTCTTTGTAATACCTTAGATTTTCTCTACTATGATTAAAAAAAAAATCAAAAAAAAAAAAACAGCTTCACGCTGTATCCCGCACACAGCAGGGTAGGCAGAGGGAACCTAGTGTTAAGACACTCCGTTCTCCACTTTCTGCCGAATTCTGGAGGCATTGCGTGTTGAGTGGCAGAACTCAACGCCGCGCTTAACCTCGACACCAGAGCAAAGAAATGGAAATATAAATTTAAGTAAATATTATACACTATGATTAACCGTTTTATAAAGAACTCCTAGTATTTTGAGATTTAGAATAGAATAGAATAGAATAGAATAAACTTTATTGCACACATAAAACATATAAGTATATAAAATGAACAACATAAATAAT
>JAATLQ010024107.1:0-17261 GCA_013421005.1 Heliconius erato x Heliconius himera
TAGACCAATCCAAACTTCCGAAGTTGCGGAGTCCTCCTAAGGACCGCTAGGATACCCTGAGAGTATTGGTGGCTCGTAATAGTGTAAGATGCGGGCCTACCACCGAGGCGTCGTAGTGGCATGCGCGAGCGATCCTGCGGCGTCTCTATTTTGGTGGAGAGGTTCCCGCTGGGTTTTAGTGGGTAGTATCGGACTTTTTTGCCCGATGAGTCCTACAGTACCATCCGTATGTAGGGTATGTCTATATGCCTTGTACGGATGGTCTGCGTGAAAGCATTTCCCAGCGTTAAAAAAAAAAAAAAGGGCATTTAATATCTCCCTCAACTCACCCGCAACATCTTTGCCATTCAAGGTAAATATTATGGTGGTGATAATCCTTAGAAAATTATGTATTACATTATAATACAAATAGAACAATACTATTAGGGGCCGCAATATCGGACCATTCAAGCAAAACCGGGATTTTCGATATCGACTTCAGAAAAATCCCGGGATCCCGGTTTTTTCGATATTTTCGATATTTTAGTTTTTTGTACCAAAATTAGTAATTTTTCAAGCCTTCAATCACTTTCGTAATAATATTTATCAAATATACTATAAAAAAAAATATAATAATTTGCTACAAAAAATATCTTATAGGTATATTATTTAACAACATAATTTTGCAGCGTTTTTGCAGCGATGGGTGGAATTTTACAAGGAGATGTATGAATGTGATGACGCCTCAGTCTCAAGTAGCAGCGAGCGATTACTGCCGAGATGATCGAATATAGTATTTTTATGCAATTTATGCTGGAAATCAGGGGAGGTCCCAGACGATTGGCGAGGTGCCATCATCGTGCCTTTGTATAAAGGCAAAGGATCACAGATAGACTGCGCAAGCCATAGGGCTATCAGTTTGATTAGCTTAGGTAGTAAAGTTTATGCTAAAGTTTTAGCGAGAAGAATGCAAGAGAGATCTGAAAGGCTGTTGTGGGAGGCCCAAGGAGGCTTTAGACCTGGAAGAGGGTGTATGGATCAGATCTTTTCCCTCTGCATGATCACGGAAAAATTTTTGGCCGTTAACTAAAAAGTTTTCTGTGCTTTTGTGGACTTGGAAAAGGCGTTTGACAGAGTTGTAAGAGCGAAATTATGGGAGATAGTACCCCGGTACAATGTGAGCGGACCCTTGTTACAGGCTGTAAAGTCTCTTTACTGAGATCAATCAGTCTGCGTGCGAGTAGGAGCTGGCATGTTGGCCTAGTCTGACATCTGGTCGGGTGTTAAACAAGGTTGCGCCATGTCAGCTTAGTTGTTCAATTTGTATTTGGATAGCTGTCTCCAAGGAGTGAAACAAAGTGATATGGGAGTGAAAGTAGGTGACCTGAATGTGAATTGCCTGCTGTTCGCAGATGATGCAGTGCTTATTGCATCATTAGAATGCGAGTTGTAGGCATTGGTCGCCACTCTGAAAGAAGGTGTGAATATAATGGTCTAAGCCTCAATGCGAATAAGAGAAAGGTTCTGATTTTTGAAAGAGATGAAGAAAGGACGGGATGCAAGATCAGTGTAAATGGTAAGATATTAAAACAAGTGAATGAAGAGGTATACTTGGGACGTATGTTCAGTAGAGATGGAAGATGCGAGATGGATGTGGAAAGGCGTATTGGTGCCGGTAACAAGGTTACCGGTTAACGGAGCCTTAGTTGCATTGATGAGACGGCGAAACGTCAACATTGTGTACGGCCAAACGTCAGAACAGCTGCGCGTTTGGCCGTACACAATGCAGTTTTGGTACCGACTCTGTTATACGGCAGCGAAACGTGGGTAGTACAGAAGAAGAATAAGAGAAAGATGAATGCCGTGGAGAGCGATCTCTTCGTAGGATATGCGGAGTCAGCTTAGCTGATCGAATCCGCAATGAAGAGGTACACAGAATGCAGGTACTAGCGAAGATGTCACGATGAGAATGAAGAAGAACGTGCTCAGCGGAAGCATGAGTGATGAAAGAAGCCATTCTTTCATCACTCATGAAAAAAGATTTATGATGGAAAAGTGAGTGGTAAGAGAGGTAGGAGGAGAACGGTTGATCTTCGAAAACACAGTATCAAAGATACTAGAGGAAGGTCACGTAAAAAGCATGAGGACCCCCCGGAGGGCATGTATAAAGAGATTCATGACAGTGGACGAGGCTAAAGAGATAAGATAAGATAAGATAAAAAGTCTTTATTGCACACTTTAACAGGATTGATTACATCAAAATTTTAGGTTAAAATATGCACAAAGGCGGCCTTATCACTGAAAGTGATCTCTTCCAGGCAACCAATCTTAGGATAAGATACATCTAAAAGTAAGGGCATAATGTGGTGCAAAGTGACGTGAATAAACTTAATTAAATATATATATAAATATAAATATATGTATATATAAATATATAAAACCTATACATACAATGCATATCATACTTATATAATATAGATACATATCCATATACATAATATACATATAAACATTAAATATATATTAAATATATATACAAGTAGGAAAAAATAAATAAAATAAAGAGGTATGTAGAGACCGTAGCGTTTGGCGTTCTCTCTGACTACCCCGCTAGGGATAAAGCGTGAAGTTAGTTATTTAACATATATATGAGGCCAGTCGTGGCGCAGGGGCACAAGGTGTGACTGTAAAACCGACTGGTTGTGGTTTCGATCCCCACTCGAGGAGAAGAAACTTACTTAAATTTATATTTCCATTTTTTCGCTCTGGTGTCGAGGACAAGCGCGGCGTTGAATTCTGCTCCTCAACACGCAAGCAGAAAGTGGGGAACGGAGTGTCTTAACACTAGGTTCCCTCTGCCTACCCTACAGTGTGCGGGATACAGCGTTAAGCTGATAATATCATATTAATCAATATTAACGAAAAACAATAATGGCACCTGGAACATCGACGGGCAAGAATAGCGTGCAACAACGACATGCAACACCGACGTGCAACAAAAACGCGCAACAACGACGCGCAACGAGAAAATACGGTATTCGTGCGTTCGTTGATCGGGCCGGTCAAACTCGGTTAATGTCGTAAAATTCCGAATTTTGAGGAAAACTCATCGCTTACTTTTGCCGATGTTTGTTATGTACCATTGTATATCTTAAAGAAGCCTGAATTTAATGGCAGGCATGTTTTAATTGGAATAACTAACTTTTAACTTTCTAAAATCCGAAAATATCGAAAATCCCGGTTTTTTGTAAAATTAAAACCGGGATTTTTAAGACCTATATTTGGTCCGATATCCCGGGATTTTTGAATCCCGAGATCCCGAATTGCGACCCCTAAATACTATACAAGTATATACTATATATATTAGAAATAAAAAATAGCGGTTGTCTAGCCTATTTTCGCTGAAATATATTAGTTATAAACAATTAAATCACAAAAAAAATACAGGAAATCCCTGCAAGCTAGTGCTGCTAACTAAAGAACAAAATGTAATCTATATATACAGGATGGAAGTGTCAGCACCACATTAAATGAAACCACCGTTTTAACTACTCTATAAAAGTCTAATATAATTCAGAAAAAAATAAATTCCTAAAAATGAAAAAGTTTTTTTTTCAAACAAAATAAATAATAAAATTGTAATTTTAAAACAAAACGCCATTTGTAAGGATGACGCACGCACACATAAACCTATCAAAGGAACACCGCCGGACACGCCTCATTTCGAAATCGAGTCGTATGTATTGGCGATAAAGTTCAAAGTTGTTTAACCTTTAGTAGTATTTTTTGTAGTAGTAAGGTGTTTATGTTATTGGGATCTATACGTAATCGCGTCACACGAAATACAGGTATGGATAAAAATCGTGAAATGAAAATAAAATCCTAAGTCCAAACTGTTGAGGCATCTTGATTAATTTCTTTAGGTATAGGTTTGAAATATTTTACCCTATATGCTGTTTCCGTAAATGGAGCGCTGCCTCTTCCACCCTGTATAAAAGGACATGTACCTGACTGACTGAGCTAAGACGCACGCACAGCCGTAACCGCTGTGCGTAGAAACGTGAAATTTGGACAGATGTTTAATTTCATAATCTGGACATCCAATAAGAAGGGATTTTAAAAAAATTTAACCCTAAAGGAATGGAATAGGGGTTGAAAGATTGTATGGTTTTTTTTTAAATCGGCACTGATTTTTATAAAATTTGAAATTCAGAGTCTTAAAAATATTTAATTGAATATGTATTTCATGGTATTTTAGAATTTGCCCCCTAAGGGTTCAAATAAGAGGTTGAAAGTGTACATGGAAAAATATTTAAACTGCACCGATTTTAATAAAAAAATTAACGTTTAGACTGTTAAAAATATTTTATTGAACATGTGTTTCATGGTTTTTTGGAATTCACCCCTAAGGGTGCAAAAACGCGGGCGAAGCTGCGCGCGCCCTCTAGTTATTATATATTTACTTAAAGAAATTAGACTCACCGATTTTGACAAAGAACAAGAAAAAAAAATCTAGTCATTAATATGTTCAATTCGTGATAAAAATATGAAATGATTTCAATATTTACAACATATTTACTTTTATTATTTATTGCAAAAAATTACACATTTTTTTACATAAATTAAAGCCTATGTGTTATTTTCATGTAGAAGCTATATTATTGTAAAGTTTCATCTAAATCCGTTTAGAAGTTTTTAAGTGAAACTGGAACAAACATTCATCCTCAAAGACATATTATTTGTATGTTGAGATAGGTAGGATATAACTTTAGTATTACATTCTAAAATTAAAAAAAAATAATAATATTTCACCCATAATATTATTCCTCTAAAAAAATTAAAAAAATATTTAATTATGAATAAAAATTAAAATTAACTTAACTTTCAATATTACTATAATAATAAAAAATAAAATCAAAATAAGCTTCACGCTGTATCCCGCACACAGAGAAGACTTTCCGTTCCCCACTTTCTGCCGAATCTGGCATTGTGTGTTGAGTGGCAGAACTCAACGCCGCGCTTCGCCTGGACACCAGAGCGAAGAAATGGAAATATAAATCTAAGTAAATAGTTCATTTCCTAGAGTGGGGATCGAACCCACGACCAGTCGGTCTTACAGTCACACTTTGTGGCCCTGCGCCACGACTGGCCTCTATAATAATAGATTTACAATACATTTACATAATAAATAGTTTTTGTTCTTTATAACTGTATAATGAGTGCAATTATGTGTCATGCCTTCGACACTTAGCTCTTTTAAATAAATATAATAATATCAAGAATAAGAGAACTAGAAATTAATTTGCAGAAATCCTAGTGCAGATGTTGTTTTTTTTGTAATTAACTCTATTAATATAATAAACTCTTAGAGTTTGTTTCGTTCAACATGTTAATCTCGGGAACTATTTGTTCAAGTTGAAATAAAATTAAGTTATATTCATATTTTTTTTGAAAACGTTTAAAAATTTTGAACGTAGCTGGCTTAGTGGTCAGAGCTCCTGGTCGTTTTCCAGGAGGTGCGGGTTCGAGCCCGCTACGTTCAAATTTTTATACGTTTTCTAAATAAATATTTTTCTTTCCTAAGTGTGGAATAACACTTTAAAATAAAAAAAAAAGTTATATTCTATTTCATTTATTGAGGTCGAGGTTCTTTTATTGAGGAAGGCTATAGACGATATTATGACCTTAATTATTTCGACGTAACCTTATCTATCTGCGATCAGAGTTACCTCGGACACTAGGAATGTGTCATTTGTCATACACTGTGATGTTGCTTGCGGTTGGGACATGTTCCGGGAACGTAATGTGCTACACTCACATACTCATATCCACACATACAAACAAACGCTATCTACACTAAAACTATCGAAACTGCTGGACCGATTTGGAAAATAATTTTACTATTAGACGATTAACGTATGAAAAAAGTACCAATAAAATCCTTATACACTGTGGAAATTTTTGACAATAAAGCAAAGGGATGTACTAGAGTTTTATAGAGGACATCAATATTCAATTTACACATATGGTATCGAGAACTATTTTGTAAATAGTTCTCGATACCATATGTGTAACTGTTGGAGTTATGGAACCATAACTATTTTTTATAAAAAAAATGTGCAAAGTAACTAGAACAGATAGATGATAGAATATTTATGAAGATAATCTTCGGCTTTTATAGTATGTAATTTGGAAGTATATTTTTCGAGAAAATGTTCAATTAAAATAATTGAACACTCTGTTTACGGCTGCAAGTCTAGGCTCGAGTACTGCGGGGGGCGCCCTTTCCACCGATGACCCTGTCTTATACAGCCACATAGTGCTTGCACTTTCTCACAATTATGACACTAATTGTTTATGATTAAATATATCAATCAATCTTTGGCAAATGCAGCATAATAACATTTTTAGAGGTGGAATGCGGGCGAAGCCGCGAGTTGGCCGCTAGTTAGTAATATAGTGACTCTATCAATCGTGACCTTAGCTCGCTATGAGTAGGGTATAGTTAAGTCACTCCATTCCCCACTTTACGCGGGATTTGCCGAGACATTGCGTGTTGAGTTGCGGGACTTAACAACGCGCTTAGTCTCGACACTAAAGCGATGATATAAAATTAAAATATTAAATAGTTCATCGAGTGGCAATCGAACCCACTACCGTCACGTTACCCCTCGTTCGCACGGGAGACAAATAGTCGCGGCGTAAAAATCCGGCGACAGATATTTTAAATCGCGTACAATTTGCCTGTTGATACGAGCGATTTTAAATCATTTTTTTGCCGTCTGTCACGGCAGTAAGACGTGGAAATGGTTAAAGCAAAAGTACTAGCAATATCGATTTTTTAAATAAATAAATTTGCTTCACGCTCTATCTCATACACAGCAGGGTAGGCAGAGGGAAACTAGTGTTAAGACACTCCGTTCCTCACTTTCCGCCGAATACTGGAGGCTTTGCGTGCTGAGTGGCGGAACTTAACGCCGCTCTTTGCCTCGACAATAGAGTGAAGGAATAGAAATATAAACTTAAATAATTATTTAATTTCCTCGAGTGGGGATCGAACCTACAACCGCCGTATTAAAGTCACATCTTTGTGCCCGTATAGTATTTTATCGATAATAATTAATAATAATCTATATTAATTGTAAATTTAATGTAATTACAATTTTATTTTAGAAATAAAGATTTTATATTATAATTATGTCTTAAATTATTTTCATATGAAAAAACAAAGAAAAAAAGGGGAAAAATATAAAAAAAAGAAAAATGACCCTCGATGCGAACCAAGGTCTTCTGCTCGTGAGAACTCCCGACTCCCCAGTTGAGCTATTATTATAAGTACTGATATTTTGTAGCCGTTTTAGATTTTTTAAAAACATTGAGAATACGTCAAATAACATCGTTTTCTAAAAATGAAACCTTACTAGATCGATTTATCGCTCTCTAAAAATGTAATTATTGGAGCCGTTTCCGAGATTCATATTAGAGTTGCTTGCCTTCGCGGAGAATTACAGAAGTTTCTCGTAAAAATATTTTTAGTTTTAGTTAAAGTTTCTGTTTTATTATCATCTTTATTATACCTACATAGTGGTACCTGCTACCAAGAATGACATAAAAGTGGTCCTTGATCAAGAAATGGTTGGGAAACCCTGATATAATGAGCAATTCGGGATTTATCTGCGACGACATCGTAGCCACGTTCCGTAGCCACAAATACGCGTACGACCACTTTGAATGCTCGCAGCGTACTGACCGTAATGCAAGCGACTTTTTGTCTCTCGTCAGAACAGCAGTAGGGAGTTCCATACGCTCTATTTCAGTTGCCGGGCGCTTGAAATGGAGCAGCGCGCGATAAAAATTAGCCGCGATATAAAATCTCTTCCGTGTGAACGTATCCACACGAACGCATTTGTTCTATTGAAACTACTTTTTGTCGTACTACAAAAAGTCGTCGTGCGAACGAGGACTTACAGTCACACGGTTGTACCCCAGCGCCACGACGGCTTCGGATAGATTTTATTTTCTTATTTTATTATAAACACACAAACAAACCAAAAATGTTTATTTAGAAAACGTAAACGCAGGTTCGAGTCCCGCTAACTTCAAATTTTTACACGTTTTCTAAATAAGTATTGTTCTTTCCTAAGTGTGGGAAATTAAAGAATTATTATCAGTCGCGATCCATTTAATTATTATAGTCCTCCTTGGAAAGATTCAATTACTTAACGCATGGAATTTTATATATGAAAGGTATCTTTTTAATTAGGTATATACCTAATTAAAATGTTATTTGGAAAAGTATTTTTATTGTTGATTAAAAGTTTACTAATTATTTTTTTTGCCTCTCTGGCCGACGAGGTACGGCTTCGGCTCTGTACACAATATCTCAAAAAATCTATCGAAAATTCAGCAGATAGTGGCGAGCAAAGTAACCCAACATTAGGTTCCATCTGCCTATCTTTCTATGTGGAAAAAGAGTAAAACTGCTATTTTTTTTTAGAATTAAATAAAATCTAACTATACCGAGTCAAATGCAATTAAAATCTTTTTTTAAATAGTACAATAAATTTTGCCAAAAATGACATTGAATTTTTTATGATAAAGCGAAACTATTTAAAATAAAAAGCGAATAAAATTAAAAACAAAATGGTTACGCTATAAAAAATTCGAATTTAATTACTAAATTGCTACAAAAACAATGATAAGCTATACCTGTATCACAACAACAAGTATATGAACGTAGCGTGAAATGACGTCAAGGACTAGGATTCATTAAGAATTAATTTTATTGTATAGACTAATTATTTTAAGTAACTAGAACTAGGTACATCCTTTCCTACTATATATAAAATTAAAAAAAAATCATCTTCACGTTGTATCCCGCATATAGCAGAGTAAGCAAAGGGAACCTAGTGTTAAGATACTCCGTTCTCCACTTCTTGCCTAATTTTCGAGGCATTGCGTGTTGTGTGGCGGGATTCAATGCCGGGCTTTTTGCCTTATTACCAGAGCGAAGAAATGACAATATTAAGAAATAATAAATCATTCCCTCGAGTGGGAATCGAACCCACAACCGTCGCCGTAGAGCCATTCGAATCATTGGGGACCCAATGATCTGTGAAAGGCTTGACACTTTGGCTTTGCGTAGAGACGTCTCCTCGCTGTGCGTTCTCTACCACATTGATCATGGGGAGTGTTCTGAAGAACTGTTTGACCTGCTACCTGCCGCCCAATTTTCTAACCGCACAGTATGTCACAAGCTAACATATCATCTACACCACCTGGATACATGGCTATCCTCTACTGTGCGGCTTCGAAGGAACTTCCTTCCACGCGCCACGGAACTGTGGAATGGCCTACCCGTAGCAATGATTCCAGGTCGATATGACATGGGTACCTACAAAAAGCGCGTCTATCTCCATCTTCAAGGCCGGCAACGTACCTGTAGCTCCTCTGGTGTTGCACGGAGTCGTGGGCGGCGGTAATCACTTACCATCGGGTGACCTGAACGTCTGAACTCGTTTGCCTTGTCTTTTTCCATAAAAAAATAGTCTCGTTTTACCCTTTGATTATGAAATCTTTAAATGCTTTAAGCATATTCAGCCTCCTCCGAGTGGGTTCGAATCCATAACCAACGCAATTACAGACTTTTCGCAATTACAGATTGTGTTTTTTTGACTTTTGACTGAGTTTTACGTCTTAACTTACTAACTTTTATTTAATGAGAATCAATTATAATAATTTCTTAATTACCTTAATATAGACGTAACAGATGAAAATAATTTTTGCATTCAAAATATTTTACTCATATGTAGTAAAGACAGGTGTGGTATACAACGCACATGTTCTGCGCATTATTCGATAAGAGTGCTAGCGATCATAGAGAATTACATAAAAAAAAACAATATTATTAACAATTTAATATAATTTAGTTGTTTACATGTATCTTTTTTATTCAGCGGAACATGGTAAACGGAAGTATTCTAATGGGGACGGAGTGTCGTTAGACTACGTGCCCAGGTTCCTTCTGCCTACCGTGCTACTATACACTGGAGAAAAAAGAATGAATCTATATACTAATATTATAAAGCTGAAAAAGTAGTTCATTTATCGAGCCATTGACCATATTTGATAACGTTAATCATTTCAACCGCCGCCGTTAGAGGTACGGGCACATAGGATGTATCATGCGTTTTTACTAAAGGAATCTTGGGAATTTAGTGTCTAGACACTTCGTTCTCCGTTTTTGGATCATAAAAAATACCCCAAGTTAAAATATGATATTATATTTTTACTTTACATCATGGAACGAAAATAAAATATTAGCTTTTAAGATAAATAAGACGTAATAATTTTTTACTGCAGGTGTAGTCTTTAATTACTTTGTTTTTAGTAATTCGTTTCTAAGAACTGGATTTTTTTTCTGACATTCAAAAACAATGAAGTCGACACCGGTAAATTTGTATGCAAATGTCTTATAATAAACTTTGACGTTGATAGTTTTGATAAGATTTGTTACAATTTTGCAATAAAATATATATATTATATAAATTAATAGTTAAATTTTATTCAAGATTGATTATTTAATTTTTATTGAGTTCGTGTGGTGTGATTTTGATTCCAACTAGGGGGTACAAATTATGTTTTATTGATGTTTTCATTTCTTTGCTTGGGTCTCTAAAATTTGGGGGAACGTTATCTTAAGTTACGTTATCTTAAGTCTCGTTATCGTTATCTTAACATTCGATTCCATCAGCCTAACCTGGACTGTGCGGAATAAAGCGCGAATCTTACCAAAAAAAAACACAAGGCAATAAGATTTTTTGAGTACATTTTAATTAAATACAGCGCTAAAATAACAAAATTCAGATTTTTCTTATATTATACGGCTCACAAATACAATGTTAAAAGATTTAATTATAATTTTAAATGTCCTTCTTAAGCTCGTTAGATACCATTGTAACGTTATTTAGTGTTAACCTTGCTACTTGCTATTCGTATTATATTAAGAATATATCGAATATTAAAAAGTGGCAAAGTTGTATAAATTATCAAATAAAATAATATTTTTTTAAGTTCTTCATTTCTTTTATTTTTTAAACATTTTTAAAGTGTTATTCCACACTTAGGAAAGAAAAATTCTTAATTTAAAAATGTATAAACATTTAGCTACGTCGAAATTTTTATACGCTTGTTACATCTTATTTATGTTGTTAGCATCGTAAGCTCGATGAGAACGTAACGGCTTAGCGGCCAGAGCGCATGGTCGGTTTCCAGGAGGCGTGGGTTCGAGTCCCGCTACGTTCAATTTTTTATACGTTTTCTAAATAAGTATTTTTCTTTCTTAAGTGTGGAATAACACTTTAAAAATGTTTAAAAGATATTTTAAAAAAACACACATAGCACTCTTTTGTTAAACAATAATTCTAAGTAATTATCTTTGGGTAGCGGAAATTTGTAAAAATCTCCATACAGAGATGCTAACAATATAAATAAGTTGTAACAAGCGTATAAAAATTTCGACGTAGCTCGATGAGAACGTATGGCTTAGCGGTCAGAGCGCCTGGTCGGTTTCCAGGAGGCGCGGGTTTGAGTCCCGCTACGTTCAAATTTTTATACGTTTTCTAAATAAGTATTCTTCATTTCTGTTCATTGGTTATCTATATTTTTACAATATAGTATTGTAGAATATGATTGTAAATATTAATTATGTTTTAAATTTGTATCTGTCTGTGTATATTTGTGCACGCTAATCTCAGAAACGGCTTAACCGAATTAAATGCAGTTATCACTACTGAATTTTAAATAAGTAAACTGATCTTACAAACACATACAGATAGGTAATTTAAAAATAGCATCAGCAAAAAAATATGTAACGAATAATTAATAAATAATAAAGGTTATTTTTTTAAAATGCATAAGACCAAAACTACCATCTGTCATCCAACTAAAAAAAAAGAATTAAATTTATCGGAGAGTTTCTACACAGATATAGAATATTGAGTAATTATATGGCATTTAAATGACAGGTATTTATGAGTAATACAAATGAAGCTACCCTAGATACGTATAAGCACTTATCACTTTATTTTATAATACAAGTACCCTAAGTCGCTTTTTCTCACACAGATGGATAGGCATTGCAAACCTAGTATTAGGACATTCTATTCCCCACTTTTAGCCGAATTTTCGAAATATTACTTGATGAGTGGCGGAACTCAACCTCACATTTTACCTATCAGTATTACAAAAATAAAACCGAGTGTTCTGTACCATTATCTGTAAAAACGGTACAATTTGGGATATATTGTTGTTATAGCGGCAACTAAAATAACAAATCACGGTTCACAAGATACAGCCAGGTGACACACGAGCAAACAGACAGACAGCGGCGTCTTAGTAATAGAGTCGCGTTTTATCCTTTGATTACGAAATCTTTAAATGCTTTAAGCATATTCAGCCTCCTCTGAGTGGGTTTGAACCCACAACCAACGCGATTACAGACATACACAGCCTCATAAGTTTTAAGTTTTAACATTTTCATGTATCTTTTATATTCGGCGGAACGTGGGAAACGGAAGTATTCTTTGTTTTTAGTAATTCGTTTCTAAAAAATAGTTTTTTTTTCTGACGTTCAAAAATAATGAAGTCGATACTGGTAAATTTGTATGCTATCTTATAATCAACTCATCAAAATATCTTATAATAAACTCAACACGCAATGCCTCATAAGTTCGATGGAAAGCGGAGAACGGAGTATCTTAACACTAGGCTTCCTCTGCTTACTATTTCATTTCTAAGACCCGATAAAACAGAGTGCAGTATTTAAATTCGATAACATATAAACAGATTGTTACATCGTTTGCTATTTGTAGTTTATGTTGTGTACTTCAAGCTGCCGTGGCTCTAAAATTTGGTGGAACATGGGAATCGTAGTATCTTAACATTAGATTCCTTCAGCCTAACCTGGTCCGTACCTGGTTCGTGGAATAAAGCGCGAACCTTAACAGAAGAAAACACAAAGCAATAAATTTTTTTTTAGTTCATTTTGATTCAATATAGTGCTAAAATAACAAAATTCAGATTTTCCTTATACTATATGGCTAATAAAAACAATGTTAAATGTTTGTCAGAATAATTTAAATGTCCTTCTTAAACTCGTTAGATACCCTTGTAACGTTATTTAGTGTTAACCTTGCTACGGTATTCGTATTATATTAAGTAAATGTCGAATATTAATAAAATTCGCAGCAGCAAAAAAAATGTAACAAATAATAAATAAATAATACTAGTTTATTTTTTTTAAATGCATGAGAGCAAAAATACCATCTGTCATCCAATTTTAAAAAAAGAATTAAATTTATCGGAGAGTTTCTATACAGATATCAAAACTATCTTTCTCGGGCCGAATGTGCACATTTTTTTCTTTCATTCCATTGAATTCTTTATGAAATCAGAAGAAAAAAATGCATAATATGATAACGTAATTTTCATATAATATACTAAAAATATAAATTGTGATACATTTTTTTTTTACGTTTAAAGAAAGACAGATTTTAATAATGAAGCAAATTTAACAAATCATTTTTTTTATATTTTAAATAATTTGTATTCATAAATGCTAAGGTATTACTTGCACTTGTCTAAAAATATATGTTTTCTCACATTTAAGCAAAATAAAATAATATTATCTACTCATTGACATGTATGAAAATATATTAGCCATTCAATCTCCATGTAATTAGTCCTAATGAAGTTATTACTATATAACACAAAAAATATTACTATAAATTGTGTAACCGTAATCACAAATATAAATGTGAAATGAGAGCCAAGTTAAATCTTAAGTAATGCATGCGATCTCGATTTCCCCGAGAAAAATGGAAGATCTATATTAGTGCCAAGTTCTGCGTTCGTTAGGGATAAAATGTAAGCTCTAGTTATCATTAATACTTTCTTATTTTTAAATTTGGGTTAAGGTTTTAATGAGTGGATCAGTCACAAAAATGCTTTTATAAACTTTAATATATTAATAATAATAATAAAATTGTTGAAATTTTATATACATCACAAGCTTAAGGGTTCAAATTTTTTTTTTTCTCGCATTGACCTCAAAAAGTTTCAAATACCGAAAAAAGGTAAGCCACAGTTTTATAAGTTACACAAAATTAGGCCAACGATTAAAATAATGGATGAAACATTCCAAAAAGCAGCAAATAATACATCTTGCAGAGCAGCAAATAACACATCTAGCAGATGTAGACGAATGGATGGTCAAATTCAAAGAAGGAAGTAGCATCAAACAATATTTGCCAAATAAATCTGTAAAAAGAATTCAAAAAGTAATGTAGCTGAGACTGGCTTCAGAGAAAGTGCGGTAAAGTATCTTTGCCAAAAACTAATTGATGAAAAAATGGAAAATTTACATATAACCGTTGACAACTTTCTTTTTCTCTCTCACTTAGCTATCGCTTATATGAAAGTCCGATCTAATGGTACCAATCTACCACTAAAATTTAAAAAGTGCCAGAGCTTACTCTCCCAAGACACAATTGATATGCAAGAGAACTCAGAAAGATGAAAGTAAAAAGGAATTTTCTTGTCTTCTAGGTATTCTGGAATTCACGAAAAGAATGAGGGAGTTGACCTCTTTGACCAAAAACGTAGAACTTTTCAGGTATCCAAGAAGAGCAAAAGATGGTGGATGCGATTTTTTTTAATTCATCAAAAATGAAAAACCTGTAATTACATTGGGAAGAAATTTTAAAACTTTATTAGCAAGAAGAGCAGTATATCTTATTCAACTATGCTTTATAAACAAAAAAACATAATCTTTTCTTACATCATTATATATCTTTTTAGGGTGAAACTTTTATGTTTTCGTTTTTTATAATTTAAGACAGTAGGTACTTAACTATGTACATAATTAGATCTTATAGCATTTTTCTATTGAATTTTATTTTACTTATTTTTTTATTTGTTTTTTTTTTATTTAAGGTAGTATATTTTATTTATTACAATTTAAAAAATATTAAGTACAAAATCAGATTTTGTGGGAGTTTTCTATAGAATTTTATTTTATTTATTTCTTTAAAATTATATTTAGGTTAGGATTTTTCGATTGGGTTTTGTTTTTCTTATAATTTAAAATAGTTACCTACTTATCTAACTACATAATTTTATTATACTATATACTTCGTATCGTTTTACTTATTCATTTAAAGTTGTTTTTTTTTCTTATACAATAGATAGATACGTAGGTTTCAAATTAATATAACCTACATAATTGTTGACCTTTGGGCATTGTTTTTCTTAATTATACATATACATTTGTTAAACGTATTACTAAGAAAATAATTAAACTGTTTTATATCTTTCTCGTAATCTGTTCATGTCATTATATAGCTTCAAATACCAAAGGTTGCCTGGAACAGATCGCTTTAAGTGATAAGGCCGCCTAATTGTACATGTTGCTTCTGTTTGTTTTATATATAATTTGTGTGAAATTTCTGAAATTGCAATAAAGTATATTGTATTGTAATAACCTTGTAAATTTTGGTAAAAATAAATACCTATCAATACCTAAGTAAAATGTTCGGCTTTCTGGGCAGTTGGCTATAGCAAAACGTTTGCGACTTTTGCGCAGCAGTGAAACAATGGATGAAAATATGCACAGGTTGTCTACTTAACAGAATCGTGAACAGGAATCAAGCGCTGAACGTTCTCAATATTTAGCCTCATAGAATTCCCCAATATTTGCAGTACTCACAAGAATTTATCAATTTTCCAAATCCGAGTGGCCTTCCCCCACATTCCGTTAACTTAAAAAGTGATACTCCAATTATTTTCCTTAGAAATCTTAAGCCGCCAAATTTGAGTAACGAAACCAGATTCCAAGTGGAATTTCCATAGTTGCCATAGTTTTAACTGGTCCAGCAGTTGGCCAAAAGGTGCTAATACCATGCATTATTTGCCTTTTCATTTTAAAAGAAGCAGGGGTACAGTGTGACTGTAAACACGACTGGCTGTAGGTTCGATGCCCATTTGAGGGTATGAAATATTTATTTCATTTTATATTTCAATTTCTTCGCTGTGGTGTCGAGGCAAAGCCCGACATTGAGTTCGACCACTAACTTAACGAAAGTGAGGAACGAAATGTCTTAACACCAGGTTCCCTCTGCCTACCCCGCTATGTCCAAGATACTGCATTAAGCTTAACATGTCCCAAATTCTTTTTCTTAATAACGCGAAAATTTTTCAAACACTATATTTATACAATCACCAAAATTCTATAATTAATTTCTTTAATTTTTCTTAAAATGTCGTCAGCTTAGAGTGTAAATCTGCTGAAATTATTTGGAGAGACAAAACACTTAAAAAAAAAAACTAGGCACATATTTATTGTATGTATGATACGAAAGTATTTACAACTTTTAATATTAAATTTTCTATTATATAAAATTAAATAAAAGTCAATTTTCTACTTTTTTACATTTTCGACTGGTATATATAAAAAGGAAAAAAACAACAAAAAACTTATTTAGCAGGCTTACACACTTAGCCGACGATTTATAAAATTATTAAAAAATGTATATAAAAACATTTACCTCCAAGTGTCCAGTTGTGTGCAAGAATACAGATCGACTAAGGCTTTATCCAAACAATTATAGTCGGTTACAAGGATATCAAGGTAGTAGATACGTAATTTGTATATCTATGTTAGTAGTTTTATCCGACCGTGTAGGAAGTACTAAAAGTGCTATATAATTTTAGATTTTTTATTGTATGACTTTTTTATTAAAATTAATATGTATTTTTCCCGACTGCTAAGGAAGGGTTATGTTTTTCGCGCGTATCTTGTATGTATGTAATATTCTTTATTACCTCGTATCTCCAGAACCGCTGAACAGATTTACATATTTGAGGTATCATTAGATTTGTATTAGCAGCCCAAGTGTTCTTAGATAGGTGATGTTAATAAAAAACAATCATGGCGGCTGTGGGGCGCCATTGGACTTAGTGAAAAAAATTTTTTTCGTTTCGAATACCACAATATGGGTATCAAATTCAAGAGCTCAATTTCAGGATTTCAAAAAGGTATATCATGATTATCATTACCATAATAAATTCTAACAAAAAAATGTAAAATAAAAAAATATTTGTAAAAACAAAAACCCCGACTGCATCAAGCTAAAAAGAAAATAAACAAGCCCAATAGTTTATTAGGATTAACAGTCGGGACCTATAAGTAATTCTTCAATCAATAAAATCTTTACCAGGAACCC
>JAATLQ010024108.1:0-20287 GCA_013421005.1 Heliconius erato x Heliconius himera
ACAGACAAACAGACAAACAGACAAACAGACAAACAGACAAACAGACAAACAGACAAACAGACAAACAGACAAACAGACAAACAGACAAACAGACAAACAGACAAACAGACAAACAGGCAAACAGACAAACAGACAAAAATTCCAAAAATGTTGGAAATGGATGCTGTTAATTATCCTTTAACACCTTGGCTAATTTTTTTTTAAATATTTTCAATGTACAAAAACGACTTTTCTACAGATTTATTATAAGTATAGATATAGATTATATTTTCATTTCTTCGCTCTGGTGTTAAGACAAAGCGCGTTGTTAGTTCCGCCACTCAACACGGAAAGCCTTCAGAGTTCGGCAGAAAGTAGGGAACTGAGTGTCTTAACACTGGGTTCCCTCTGCCTACCCTGCTGTGTACGGGATATAGCGTGCAGTTGATTTTTTTTGCTATGGATATAAGTAAATATACAAAATAGTTACAAGCAATGTATTGTAAGCATCTGTAGCTCTAAAACCTCAGATAAGCTTCATTGTTGAAGCCAAAACCTTAGCCTGAAGCCAAACAAAGAGAATTGTGTTAGCTATGCAGGGATAAACTCTATACTATATAATAAGAATATAGCAATAAATACTTAGAGAATTAGAGGCCATTCGTGGCGCAAGGACACAGAGTGTGACTGTAAACGTAACTAATTTTGGGTTTCCCATTCGAGGAAATTAAATATTTATTTAAATTATTAGTGCCGTTGAGTGCCTCTACTCAACACGCAATTCCTCCCTCTGCTGTGTGCGGGATACAGCGTGAAGCTGATTTTTTTTTATAATAGTTTTCTGGTGGTAAGTGACTTTTTTAAAAAAACGACATATTAAGAAAAAATACTACATACATCGTAAGACATAACATTAATTTATTTACAAATAAAAGAGTATTTTTTTGCTAAAATTACCTTTTCTTTCAATATTACTATTCAAAATTTATAAGTCATCCTAAAATTGTAATTGTAGTATGTACGAATTGTGCCACTTTCTTATTTAACCGACGATATGTTTCATTTTTTTCAAAGAATATTCGTTTAACCTAATCTAAAAAAATAGAACTTGTTATTACTGCTGTAGGTAAGTCAGATTATAGCACCTCCGAATATTAAGGTGTATTTGCTAATACGCCTTCTATTCGTAAGCTCGTCCATTAGCCAAACCATAATGGTTGAAAGCTAAGTCTAGCTTTACTTTCTTGTTTTATACTGAGTATATAACACAATACAGTACTATCGGAGTTAGTTTTGGTTTATATATTTATTTTTGATATTTTTTTGTTCAATACTAGAAGATTTAGAAACCTTCGGCAACCTCTATTTCATTGAATACCTGCAAACGCCGATGAAGACGCCGATATTTTAATTTTTTTACCGGATTTTGGATATTTGGTTATAGTAGTCTCTTAATATAAAGCGAAGATTTTGTTTCCTAATGTTGCCCTGAAATTTAGAATGAATTTGACTGAAGTACTTAGTTTTGATAAGCCTGAAACATGTGAAGAAGTCAAGACACGATAGACTTGTGGTTTGTACCAACATAAACCTAAAAAATTTACGTTTGCTTGCAATGTACCAAGTACTGCTCTGACTGTGCTTATAATTTTATGTGTAGTAGAGCTGTGGACATTTATTTTTCAGAAGGTTTATGTTCCTAATTTTTTTTTCTTAGAGTTATGTTAGTTGTTAGTCGGAAATATATTTTTTTGTTATTTTAGAAGAAGTATTTTATTTTGAACAGACTGATTTTTTTTCGAAATTTAAGCCATATACTTTACTGTAGTGATATTTTCAAATATTTCATAAAGTTGTTTTTCTTTCTATACTTATTTTTTCTTCAAGCTATGTACTTCTCATAATACCGAGAACAAATATATCACTCATACCTTTCTTTAAAAAAATCGACACTGTATACGCGGCCTCTCAGGAACCGCATCAGTACTAACGTTATAAAAATTGCAGGATTCTTAAAAGTTAATCAAAACTAAGTGGGCAAGCACTACGTGGTTGCTTAAAAGCAAGTCGTCAACGTCAACGGCGTGTATTATAACACTTACAAAATTTTCGATTGAAATTGGTGTAAAAGTAACCCACAAATCTTTTTATAGAATATATTTTTTTTAGTTCATTTGAATTATAACAATATAAAACATATTAAAAAAAAAAATTAAATTAGCTTCACGCTGTATCCCGCACACAGCAGGGTAGGCAGAGGGAACCTAGTGTTAAGACACTCCGTTCCCCACTTTCTGCCGAATTCTGGAGGCATTGCGTGTTGAGGGGCAGAACTCAACGCCGCGCTTAACCTCGACACCAGAGCGAAGAAATGGAAATATAAATTTAAGTAAATATTTCATCTCCTCGAGTGGGAATCGAACCCAGAACCAGTCGGTTTTGCAGTCACACCTCGTGCCGCTGCGCCACGACCGGCTCATTTTTTTATATATATATATGTATATAAAACATATACATATATATATAAAAAAATCTTATCGTCAGATTTTTAATTATAATTATTTACCAATAAAACATACTCAGTATTTATTTATATCATTGATTTATTTATATAAACAGTATAAATATAATTAACTTAAAATTTAAATAAAACAGTAAAAGCTGCTACAATCATCAAAATGGATGCACTCACACCGTGAGCACTATTTTGCATATAGCCGAACCTCTTTGCCTGATAAAGTAGGTCAATTATTGAGTCCATAAACTCCTGATTATTAGGCAAAATTTGGTCCACCGGAAGTAGGAACCCACTATCACCTCGATCACGAAGCTCATAACAATACACAAGAGGTACATTTAAATGTCCTTTCACCCAGTCGATACTACCACCGGTGGCGTGATCTGAAATATTTAACAATTTGCTTTATCTTTAATTGAATAATAATATTTGCTAATTACTTGTAGATTATATTATATTCTAAATGTAATATAGTCCAATTGTATAATTAGCACTGTATAATTATCTTCTGATCGTCTATATCGATCGATTGTTATTGGTTTCGGATCAGTGACAGATTATAGTTTTATTTTAATTTTTCACTACCAGCCAACTTAAATTTCACTAATTGTTCTCTATATCTGACTACGCTTACTTAATGATGCGGAATATAATGGCAGCAAATATAAGCCTTAATTTCTCTTATAAAATTTTAGCTACACTTCTACATACATATCCATATTGAAAAGTGCAGTAAAAAAATTTAAAAACTAGTTAATACTGTAAAAAAATGTATTAAAACTTAAGAAACTCATTGTTTCAATTTTCGCTTTTGACACATTTTTTTCTAATTGAAGTATACTTCTTCTTGAAGCATTTTGATTTGAAATTTATCTATCTTTTTCCAATCTATTGTTAAGAAATATTTCTATATTATCAATATTGATTATTGTTTATATAACTTACATATGGCTTCAGCAATATTGCCTGCTACATATTGTGTACCATATCTCACAGATAGTGCGCCCATAGCTCGTCTACCGATGTTTATCTAAAATGAATAGCACATAAATATATTTTTTGAATTAATTATAATTTTTAAATATAATTGAATTATTTCAATGCCTTAAAATTACTTACTGCATCGTTATAATTGCCATATGGAGTGGTAGAATTTCCAAATGGCAAAAGCAAAAGTTGGCCAAAAGAGTGAATTGAAATATATAAGTCCAGCTTATTTCCAATGGATCGAATGTATCTTGATAAAGATCTAGATTCTGGTTCAGAGAAAGGTCCTGGGCCTGCATATGTATCTGAGGCTGGATTAAGACTCGATCCAGCAACTGTTAATAAATTACAAAATGTTGTAAAATGTCTCGCAAAAACGTGTAATATCAAACATACATAGTATTTTTGTACAGTGTTTAATGCTTACCCAGCCAGTTGTTATTCCAGTTTCTATTTAAATCAACACCAAAATTATCCCCAAAAGGTCTTCTGTTCTTACGCCACATGCGGAACTAAAATAATAAAATTTACTTAAAATTAGATGCTTTTAAAAAACAACAAAAATATTTCATTTTAAGATATTTTACCTGTTCGTGAGACCATACATAACCATCAGGATTAACAATAGGAAAAATGTACCAATCATAGTCTCTTGCAGCTGCTTGAATGTCAGAATTTCGGCTGTTCAAAAGTTCATTAATAAGGAAGCATGCAGATGATGGAGAAATCCATTCTCGTGAATGAATACCGGCTTCGATAAATATAGCTCTTCTACCAGGACCATGAGATATTCGAATTCCTCTGATGTCTCGTTTTTCATAAGATTCGCCACCCTTGACAATACTAGCAACGTTTCTGTGAGCTGCGACTAAACTATCGAGCCAACTGTTAGTTTGGTTTAAGGTATAATAAGCATTCCATTGCATATTTGTGACAGCACTTCTTGATTCTTCATGAACTCTTTCTTTATCAATAGCCCTAAAAATCAATTATTACATTTATTTTTCTATTATTTATGCGATATTTTCGAAAGAAAATTTTATATTTAAAATGAATTTTAAATAAGAAGTACTTACTCTTGAATATTATTCATTTTGATTTCATATTTTATTTTCTTTTCCTTCAACATACTTTCCAAGGAACCTTTGTTTTGAGGACTAGAAGCAATCAGGGCATAACTCACCAACGGCCCCAGTTCGTTCCAGAAATCGAATCTTGAGTCTAAGTCTTGCACATTTTGAAGAAATTTAATTTGTTGTTCATTTTCGGGTAAAACTTTATATAACGCATAGTTTTCATACCGAAATTTTTCACTTAAACCAACAGATAAAGAGGAAATTAAGAATATTAATGTTAATTTTAAAATCATCTTGATGCTAGAAGGTACCTATGAATATGAGAGACTGATCAATTTTAGATCCGCATGTTTAAACAATAATTACCCTGTTATCAGCTTACAAAATATTATTACTAAAGCTGATAAAATATGATATGAATAATTTAGTTACAATCGGTATCTTGTATTGTCATCGTTTATGCATAGACAATACATTTATTGCAGTTTTTCTTGTATTTATAAAATATTAAATTATCGGCCATAAAAGATGTAATTTTTTTACCTTACTCAAGCCAGATAAAAAAATAATTTTGTTTTTATATTGAACTATAATGGTGATGTATATTTGTAAGTATATAGTTGGTGATCCAGTGTTTTAAACCAAAATTTCAATAATTTTGACATGAGTTAAGCACTTATACTTTATTAATTTTTACTTTGCCAATGATGTAATTCCCGACTGCTAAGGAAGGGTTATGTTTTTCGCTCGTATCTTGTATGTATGTAATATTCTTTATTACCTCGTATCTCCAGAACCGCTGAACGGATTTACATATTTGAGGTGTCGTTAGATTCATATTAGCAGCCTAAGTGTTCTTAGATAGGTGACGTTAGTAAAAAAAAATCATGGCGGCTGTGGTACGCCATTGGACGTAGTGAAAAAAAAAAATTGGTTTCGAATACTACAATATGGGTATCAAATTAAAGAGCTCAATTTCAGGATTTCAAAAAGGTGTATCATAATTATCATTATCATAATAAATTCTAACAAAAAAAATAAAAATAAAAAAATATTTGTAAAAAAAAAAAATTATAACCTAGGGACCTATAAGTAATTCTTCAATCAATAAAATCTTTACCAGGAACCCCGCATAATTTAAAGAGGTCCCGACTGTTAATCCTAATAAGC
This sequence comes from Heliconius erato x Heliconius himera, assembly GCA_013421005.1. Taxonomy (NCBI): domain Eukaryota; kingdom Metazoa; phylum Arthropoda; class Insecta; order Lepidoptera; family Nymphalidae; genus Heliconius; species Heliconius erato x Heliconius himera. The sequence continues at coordinate 5,731 of JAATLQ010024108.1, forward strand.
TATTGGACTTGTTTATTTTATTTTTAGTTTTATGCAGTCGGGGTTTTTATTTTTACAAGTATATTTTTTTATCTTAAAAGACCTGAATACAATGCTAGAACAACTAAGTAATACTTTTTAAATAGCAGATATTAAAATAAGCGTAGATAAATTAAAAATATTTCAATTTTTTTTAGTTTAGTAAAACGACCATTACAATATAAAGTGTTTGTTAGCCTGACACAAAAAATTAAAAATCCGTCTCAAAAATTATTTCAATAGCTTATGCTTATTTTCGGCTAGTACAATCAGATTTTATTTTTTTTACTAATCACATTCAAAGCACTACAAAATAGTCTTATTTAAAAAAATTTAATACAAAATAAGTGCAAACACCCGCAAAACTTAAGTTTGTAAATTTTTGTAAGTTGTACTTCCCGTTAACTTACAATCCTGAAATTGGTACGGATGTCGAGGATTCCGGAATGTTTCGGGCTTAACCACTTTTTTGTTTTAGGAAACTTTGGGTAAGATATATCAAAATAAAAATCTACTATTTTATTTTTTAAGTATTTAAATATTGTCTATTTATTTAAGTACACAGTATAAATATAATAACTTAATTATAATCATTAATATTGCATTAAAATTGTAAAAGCTGATACTACAATCATCAAGATAGATGAACTCACACCGTAAGAGCTATTTTGCATATAGCCAAACCTCTTTGCCTGATAAAGCAGATCGATTATTGAGTCCACAAACTCCTGATTGTTTGGCAAGATTTGATCCACGGGAAGAAGGAAGCCATTGTTACCTTGGTCACGAAGCTCATAGCAGTAGACAAGGGGTACTTGCAAATGTTCTTTTGCCCAGTCAAGACTATTACCAGTAGCGAGATCTGAAAATGTTTTTTTTTAAATATATTGAAGAAAACAATATAAGTCGATTTAAATATGTACTTTACATATGAAACAGTTACTCTCTATTATAATATATACTATATTCTCATATATTAGACTAAAGATTATAGTACTACTAAAGTGCGATTATTAACCTTAAGATGTAAATCAGTTCTCTTAATAAAATATTACTTGTTATTCTTTCAAAATATATATATATATATATATATATATATATATAAATTACACATACAAATTATAATATATATATTAAAATTTATAATTTATATGTGCCTATAAATATCTTTTAATATACTACATAATGATAACGATATCAATATGATAACACTTTGGAAGTCGCTGAATTATGTTGAGACTTGTTCTTTTATATTATTAATATTATTAATTTGAGTATTCATAACACTTACATATGGCTTCAGCAATATTGCCTGATACATATTGTGTACCATATCTAACAGATAACGCACCCATTGCTCGTCTACCGATATTTATCTAAAATGAAATATTGATGAATAAGATTTTTTTAATTTTAAAAATACAATTTAACATTTAATCTTGCAGATTACTCACAGCATCATGGTAATTAGCGTAAGGAGCGGTTGAATTTCCAAACGGTATAAGTAAAAGTTGCCCAAAAGAGTGAATTGAAATATACAAGTCTATCTTATTACCAATTGATCTAATATATCTTGATAAAGACCTACTTTCTGGTTCAGAAAAAGGTCCTGGACCAGCATAATTATCTGATGCTGGATTAAGGTTCGATCCAGCAACTGGAAAATATACAAACAAATTGTAAATTGACATACTGTGGAATTAACTTAAGAAAAATTATAATTTCATAATTTCACACTTACCCAGCCAGTTGTTATTCCAGTTTCTGTTTAAATCGACACCAAAATTATCGCCAAAAGGACGTCTGTTTTTACGCCACAAGCGGAACTAAAATTATAATTTTTATTTAAGTATAGGCTACTAATAAAAAAGCAAACTATATTTTTTATGAAAATATTTTGTCTTAATACCTGCTCATGAGACCACACATAACCATCGGGATTGAAAATTGGGAAGATGTACCAGTCAAAATCTCGGGCAGCTGCTCGAATGTCAGAATTTTGACTGTTTAAAAGTTCATTAATAAGATAACACGCTGATGCTGGAGAAATCCATTCTCTTGAATGAATACCGGCTTCAATAAATATAGCTCTTTTACCAGTGCCATGTGATATCCGGATACCTCTGATATCTCGTTTTTCATAAGATTCGCCACCCTTTACAATACTGGCAACGTTTCGATGAGCTGCGACTAAACTATCAAGCCAGCTGTTAATTTGGTCTAAGGTGTAATAAACATTCCATTGCATATTTGTGACAGCATTTCTCGAGTCCCTATGTACTGCTTCTTTGTCAATAGCACTGAAAAATAAATATTGTATCTACATTGTATTCAACTCAAATAAGCTGGCAAAAAAATCAGATAGAATTATTTTTAAAAAATACTTACTCTTGAATATTATTCATTTTGATTTCATATTTTATTTCATTTTCTTTTAAAATACTTTCCAAACTATCTTTATTTTGAGGACTAGAAACAATTAAGGCATATTTCACTAAGGGTCCCGGCTCGTTCCAAAAATCGAATCTGGTGTCACTATCTTGTATATTTTGAAGAAATTTCATTTGTTGTTCATTTTCAGGTAATGTTTTGTATAATGTATAATTTTCATAACGAAATTTTTCACTTAAGCCAACGGATAAAAAGAAAACTAAGAAAATAAATGTAAATTTCAATATCATCTTGGTAACAGGAGGTACCTACATGAAACACTGATCACGTTTATCCTCATAAAGTAAATACACTGCTATCAGATAGCAAAACATTATTAGTAAAGCTGATAGATAATATGTGACATGAAAAATTGATTTACAATTAATATTTTAACTATAAATATTTCAATTTTTTTATTTTTAAAACAATATGAGAGGTAGTACCTTACTGAGCTTAGCTCCATTTAATTCAAAACCTATAATTTATAAATATTTATCAAGTAGTGTAAAAATTGTATTTTACTTATTAGGATTTTATATAATATGCAACAAAAGCGGAGCTACAATTAGTATATTTCACTGAGTCATCTGTACATATCCTTAAAAAAATTAAGGTGAATTTCCTTTGTGACATTCAAAAATATTATGTCATAAACTAAATAAATTTTATTGTAATATTTATGATCTTTAAAATCTTTATATAAAAATATATCTTTTTGGCTTGAAATTTAAGTTGCAATATATTTTATTATTTCAATGTTAATATAATTATATCGATGTAATAAATTTAACTACTGAGAGCATTATTTAATCAATGTTATCGCGAGTAAAATACGCAAATTGCAGATATCGGTAATCTTAGCTTAAGCTTTATATTAAATTAAAAAATTAATTCTGGATATTGAAGTTGGAGAATAATGCAATATAGTTTTGTGTTTTTTTTTTATTATAAATAAAAAAAAGTGCGAGTTGGTTCCGTACCAATTTCATGATTAGGTATAGATCAACGGAAGTACAACTTACAAAAGTTGACAAACTTAAATTTGTTGGCACTCACTTTTCACTTTTCAGTTTTTTTTTCCTTGTCAGTTTGTGCCCAATTTCATAATTGTAGATCCACGAAAAGGACTCTATAGGTTTTGATTACAGTAGCACATGTTATACAAAACTTAGCAAAGTCGATACATACGAGCTCGTATCTTTTGATTGCTTTGACAAAGAAAAAATCAAGCTTCTAGCCTGATGTTTATTAAGAAAAAATCTATATAATAACTAAAAGATTGATTTTTTTCTCTGTGCTTTAAGAGACCCTTCTTAATACTTAAAAACGAATAGCTCCCAAATTATAGAGTATAGAAATAATAAACTGATCAAGTTAAAGTTAATTGTTTTGTGCATTGATAACATTTTTTTAATACTTATTTTCGCAGATATTCCGTATTGCTTGTACTATGGATAAAAAGACCATAGCCAACCCATAATTGTCATGTGTCACTCACATATTAAAGAAATACCGGGTGTGCCATAGTAGCGTTCTTTATATTTAAACTATAAATGAAAACGAGTCATAAATAAAGCTATATATTTTGTATATATTTATTTCATAAGTGTTTATTTAAATTTTACAGTACATTAATATCTTTCGCTTCTCTCAAAACAGCTACTACAGAATCGAAGGTTTCTTCACAAGTCGGTAAAACTTGATTAACAGGTAACATATAGCCCCAAGCGCCGTTATCTCTTAGCTGATATGTCGCTACTACTGGAGGGTTGTATCGATGCTTGGCCCAATCAGCTACAGAGCCTGTAGCACCATCTGAAAATATTGATTTTATTTATTCTTGATTTTATAAAATAATGTGACAATATGTGTAAGGACTTAAATTTCATGTCCATGTTTAGTAAACGTAAGTTTTGTTATTAAATTAACAACACATAATATTTTTTTTACTTTCACGTTTTTTGCGCCATGACTGGCCTTTGGTACAGCGTGCGTCTGTAAGCACAATCACGCACGCAACTCAACACGCAATATCTCCAGATTCGGCAAAAAATGGGGAACAGAAGTGTCTTAATGTGAAAAGAATACCTTAACACTAGGTTCCTAGGTTTCCTCTGGCCATCTTGCTACTGCTATGTGCCGCATATAACGTAAAGCAAGAAAAAACGTTTAAGTCCTATCAGAGTAGCAGCAAGTAAGGAAAATCAAACGATCTTTGCATACTTTCGCATCGTCCACTGCTGCTCACCTATGCTCTTCGGGCATGGTCTCAGAACCTGCCCATATTTTATTTTAACTAAAGCACCCCTCTACCTTTAAAGTCATTAGGATACATATTTCCGTAAAAGATAAAAGACAGCCTCTTGAAATACAAATTAAGAAGTCTAGTAGTAGAGAAACGGGCAGTAAAATACCAATTGCACAAAATTACACGCCTCAATAAATAAGGACTTATAGAAAATTGTGTAAAAACCGACGTGGCGTAGTGTGATAGCGTCGGATAGTAAGCGCGATCTTTGTCGATTTGACTCTCCCCTGACGAATGAATTACTTTATTTTCTCCTCTCTGGTAGACAAAGTGTGACGTTGAGTTCTGCCACAAAAATTGTGCGATGAGCGGGGAACGGAGTGTCTTAGCACTATTTTCTCTCTGCGTACCCTGGTATGCGCGAAAAAGCATAATGCTACTATACTACTACTACAAATATAAGGCATTACCATGTACTTCCATTGACGTTCCAACTAAATATTGTGTATTGTACCGTACGGCTAAGGATCCCATGGCTCTTCTTCCTATTATGACCTTTAAAATAAAAATATATATAATGTTATAAAAACTACATCGCTCGCCGATTGAGTTTTACAATATTGTATACAAAATATTTTGTCTAGTTAATCTAATTTATTATTTCTAATTTTCTAATTTAAGAGTTATACTCGTAGATAGGTCCCGGTCATCAACACATAGTAAATTCATATAAAATTTATAGAAAACGTTTACCTAAATTATAGTATGTATTATTTTAATATTCAAGCTATAGTACTGTACATTTTCATCAAAATTTGTTCAGAAGCCTTTAATGTTATTTTTATTAGTTTATAATTTAAATTAGATTATTCTTTTGTATTAGTATTAGGAATATACACACGTATACACATACGTACTTTATTAAGCAATGTAATTTGAAGTAAATCATCTTATAATTATCTCAATATTCAAGACATAATAAACATACCGTTTCATTATAATTATACATATGAGATAGAGTGTGAGCGAATGGTATTATGAATCTTTGTCCAAAACCTCGGAATGATAAAAAGACAGATAATCCAGCATCAATGTTTTCTACGTATCTAGATATTGATCTAGTTTCTACTTCTGAAAATGGGCCTAAACCAATGTAGTTACTATCAGGAGCGTTAAAACTACCCCCTCTCACTGCAACAAAAAGAGGAGTATAAATATACATGAATATAAAAAAAATGTAATAAATATTATATTTATTATTTAACATTATTATTTTGCTATTTTTTTATTTAGCAGTCTATTTATTATAAAAAAAAATAAGTCCCACAAACTTGTAAAATACAATTATTTTATGTCAACGTTACCTCCCCATTGTGAGTTCCAGTTCTTTGTTAGATCAACACCAACATTAGAACCAGAGATAGGTCTTCTATTTTTAAGCCAAAGTCTATTCTGTAAAAAAATAAAAAAAAATATTTCCATAAATTTGGATTTGTGGAAAAAATATAATTTGGATACCTAATACTAACGGAATTCTGTGTAAATTCATGACCATCAGGGTTGAGGATAGGGAATATATGCCATTCGAATTCCTCTGTAGCTTCTCTTATTACAGGATTGTCACCTTTAACTAGCTGATCTACAATATACGTCACTACAGTTGGAGATAACCAATCTGCAGCTACTTGTCCACCTTCAATGAATACAGCTCTCTTACTAGTTCCTCGAGAAATTTTCACTCCAGTTATGTTCCTCCCTAGAATGTCAACAAACAGATTTTTTCAACAAGTTACATTACTGCGGTTAAACATTAACTAAATAATACAAATCTTTTAAGCAAAATTAAAAGAATAGTAATAATTTATAGTCTTATTGAGTTGCTTGAGTCCTTCTTACAATATATGTTGCCTTAAATATTTATATCGGCTTTATATAATACATAAATTTCCATTCAAGTTCACGATGTCATCTTTAATAGCTAGTCTTTATATTCTGAGCATAACATTTTTTACGTTCTTTGAATAGAATAATATAGATTATACAAATATAAAGCGATTATAGCATCAACATAGCTAAATATGCTGATACCTTCATAAGACTTCCCGCCATGGATAATAGAAACAATGTCTCTGTGGGTATTTGCTAAGCGATGAAACCACGCGTATATGTCATCCATTGTTTGGTAATTGGTCCAGAATAACTGATTCCTTGTGTCACGTTTCTTTCTATTAATTATAAGTTCATCTTCAAATGCTCTGAAAAAATATATATATTTTTTATTTTCCAGTTAGAATAGGTTCTAGACTAAATTTAGAACATCTTCATACATTAATGCTTTTCCTACGTGACGTGTAAAAGTCAAGGATAATCTCGTGTAACAACATCTATTCACCCTCTCTTGTTTAAGCAAAGACATTACGTATCGTACATAAACATACCTCATCACATTCGCAAATCCCAGAGCATTGATAAAAGCCCAAAATAGAAAATCTGTCTTTGTCATACATAAACATATACAGCAGGGTAGGCAGAAGGAATATGGGAACCTAGTGTAACAGTGACACTCCCTGCTTTTAGGGCATTAAATAGCGCCGCGTTTTGCCTTCTTACCAGAACAAGGAAATGAAAATATTTCAGTCTACCGACTAGGAATCGAACCCACAACGCCTTCCTTGCTTGCAGGCACACTTTTGCTCCTGCGCCACGATTATTTTTATATACATGCTAATTTATTAATCACAGAACTTATTCATATTAATAATTACTCACTCTTGTATGTTTTCCAACATAACTTCATAGTTAATATTTTTCTTTTTAAGTTCATCTTCGAACGTAACTCTCTTTTTCGGAGAAACAACAATGCTCACATAATCACCAACATTTACAGCCGATTTCCATATATGTAGATCATTACTTTCTTCAATCTTATTCAAAAATTTTAGATCACTTCCATTTTGTGCATGTATCCTATACAGTGCATAGTTATCATATCTAACTTTCTCTGCACTTATAAAACTTAAAAGAAGTAAGAATACTAATTTTAGTAACATTTTCGTTGTTTTTACAAAATGCACTGAATAGCCTGTTTCTATAAAAAATATCTGATACACTATCGTAGTTTCTATTTTTTATCATCTTCTTAGGATATAAGGTTGATTTTAATACAAATATTTAATTAAAATCGTGTGCCTTACATTGATAATTTAAATGTTATCAGGATTAAGAAGATATCGAATAAATGTTGTACAATTATCTATAAATTCATTGTACAACATTCATTCGATATCTTTTTAATTTTGACACTAAAATATTTTCTGTTTAATATATTAGCCTAAAAATCGTCAAGGTTATTGTGGAGGGAAACGTCTGGCTGTAAACGTGACGCTTGTTGTTTCGATCCCCATTCGGAGGAATGACTATATAATGACTATATTTAATTTATTTTCTTTTTTCCCGTTCTGGCAGTCAATACGCAATATCCCAAAAACATGGCAGACAGTGAGAATAGCGGCTTCTCATTACTAATACCCTTTCGCCTATCCCATTATGCAGGTACTTTCTTATATACTTCTATCGACTCCACAATCACCACACCAAATATACTTTACTAAGCGGCAACCGAATCTTACATATTGAAGATTAAATTTGTAATTATATACAGTCAATATATTACGTTTTGAATTGCCTAAGGGAGCTAGTACAGCAACACGCAGTATCGAGTATCGTTTAGTATTCGCCGGGCAATAATGCTTACTAATGGCCCACTGATTTCGAATTTCCATTTAGGTCTAATTCGAAATTATTGACCATTCTAGCGAGATAATATCACATAATAATGTATTAAGTTAATTATTCTGAAATTATCTATATCTTCATATAAAATGTGGCATATTATGTTTATGTTTAAAAGTACTTGTTGCGCTGTGGTTGCGAAGTTCAAGGTTTAAGTATACCCTTTTTCTGCTCTTGTCACTCTTTTTTATTTTATTGTAATGTTGAGGCCAGACATGGCGCAGCGGCACGAGGTGTGACTGTAAAATCGACTGGTTGTGGGTTCGATCCCTACTCGAGGAGATGAAATATTTACTTAATTTTATATTTCCATTTCTTCCCTCTGGTGTCGAGGTTAAGCGCAGCGCTGAGTTCTGCCACTCAACACGCAATGCCTCCAGAATTCGGCAGAAAGTGGGGAACGGACAGTCTTAACACTAGGTTCCCTCTGCCTACCCTCCTGAGTGCGGGATACAGCGTGAAGCTGATTTTTATTTTGATTTTGATAAGAACATACATAAAAAAAATGGGCGAACGTGACGGGCGAATTGCCCTTCCCCTTCTCTCTGAAAACCCTTCTCTTTTTTTAAGTCGGTTAAAAGTTGAAACGAAATGGCACAAAGAGGAATCTCTCTTCCGACGAAAAGTGCGTGGTTCGCCAATTTTGAAAATGTTTGTACTATGACTATGACTGCAAAATTATAAAATCTTTCTTTAATTATTTATGTTTAACAAAATCAAAGTACGTTTTACTTTATGTCAGCTAAATTTATTTTTCCCCTTTTTAGTGTATTGTGTGCAGTCGATTTTTCGGATTATATATACAATAATTCAATTCACATAATTTTATGTGTTGAAAATAATATTTTTTTGTATAAAATTAAGATTTATTTTCCCTCATTAAATCAAAGGCCATCGTGGAGCGGAGGCACAAATGTCTGACTGCAACATGACGGTTGTGGGCTCGATGTACAATCGGCCAAACGAATTAAGTATTAGGTATTTATTAATATATTAAGTTCTTCTATTACTAGGTTCTCTCTGCCATCCTTCTATGTGTAGGATACAGCATAAAGCTGACTAATTATTACTTTTTTGTTACTTAAATTATACAGATTAATGTAACAATATGAACGCTTCAAACGATCGTGCGTCTACATCGATTGTTCTGCGCTCTCGCTTGTACACTTGGCTCAGGCAGAACGTGACAATGAGACTTTTTCGTGCGTGCAGCCGGCGTTCATCGACTTATACGTCGACTTATAAGACGTTATCACGTCTATAATTGCTATATATTTCATATATATACGCTTCATAAATAATATATATGTTAATTTATTACCTATTTAGGTTTTATATCCATTTTTAGTTTTACGAAACTCTATAGTTACCAAAACAAGACCAAAACTCGACCAGCCACTCTGAATAATTGAGTTCGTTCTTTGTACAATGTTTGTATTTGTTCTGAAATACCACGAGCCTTTGTCGTTTTTAATAAAATTTCATGGATACTAAATATGAACCAGTACTTTTTATATAAAAATATCATTGAAACGTCGGAGTGCCTAAAGGCACGACGTTTTTGAGTTCGAGTTTTGATAATGTTTTTATTAAAATAAATATAGGTTTTCGTTTTGTGTAAGACAAACAAGTAAGAATAGTATTGAAACACTCCGTCCTACATTTTTCGCTCAATTTTAGAGATATTGCTTGTTTGGTGGCAGATCTGATAAAAGCGGTTTGTCTCATTACTCTAGTAATGAGCGAGCGAGCGAATAAAAATTTAATTGTCCTGAATAGAAAATGAATTCACAACCGTCGCGTTTAATGGACACTATGTCGCTGTTCCACGACAGTTTCAGTTAAATATTATATTTATTTTAAGACAGTAAATATAAAGTCTTAACAAAAAATATTGTATAATTTAATAATAAAGGAATTATTAAAACTAGATGATAGGTAATGTGCTATAGTAATCAGATATTATTATCTTTTGATATAATTATGTACAATCTAAAATCAAAATTTTTATACTTTTTAAAAGTATAAATGAATATATTTTTACAGAACCACTAATACCTATACATTCTACTTGTCTTGAATCCACGATTCTCAACTAAACATACCTGTTTTACACAAAAAATTGCGTAAATAGGGAACGGAGTGTCTTAACACTCCCTTTTTTTTAATTAACTTTTAAGTTAGTTTGCTTCTGAAAAACTAATTTTTAAAATATAATACTTTACTTATAGTGCCCTGGATATTTAACAACGTCTTCTAAAGATGGATGGCCTGAGAGCAATTAGCAATGGATCGGTGGTGAACTGTCTGCACTTAGTTTTTAACTGCCAGCGTTTGACAACTCGTTAGTAATTATTTGGAGAACAAAATTAAATTAGGAATTTAATTTTGTTGGAAACGGAATATTTATTTAAATTTATATGTTCATTTCTTCGCTCTAAACGGAAAGCGGCGTCGAGTTCCGCCACACAACTTAAATCAGCTTTACGCTGTAAAGCTGATTTAATTAATTGAAAATTATTTTTTTCTTTTTAATTTTTTTTTTTTATTTCATCTGCATCTCGCATACATAGAAGGATAAGAAGAAGAAATATAAGAACCTAGTGTTAAGTCACTGTGTTTCCATTAGGACATTGCGTCTGCGTGGCGCAACTCAACGCCGCGCTTTGCCTTGACACCAGAACAGCAAAGAAATGAAAATATAAATAAATGTATGACAAAATATATAAATTAAATAATTAATTTAAACATCTAAACGAAATTAAGATTTTTTCTATACAATTCATTGTTTTACTTAATTGCGATTAATGTTAGCTGTAGCGGCGTTATCGTTTGTCTTAGCTCCCGATGCGGACAGTTACTTTTCACTGTTGGCTGTCCAACAGACATGCGCACGGAGTTCTACCTCGTTGGAGCTAATTAGGTTGATTGAAAGGTGTTAAGGGAAGGTAAATCTGTGGTAAATGTATTGAAGGTAAATTACGTTTAGGGTTACGTGATAAAATGGCTTTGAAACACCCTTTTTATCATTCATACGGTTATTCACTGCGGTGGTGACTTAATGAATGTAGTGTATTTGAGGTCACCATGACACAGGAACACAATGGTGCGAGTGTAAACACGACGGTTTGATTCCCACTAAGGGGTTTCCCCTGTCTGGAAAATAGATAAAAACCGTGGTGTTTTAATGATGAACGAAAAAACACGTGTATTTGGTACGGAACGCTCGATGGGGAAGTCCGACTCGCACTTGCCCGTTTTTTTTGGTTCACGATGTAACCTGTGTAACTGCTATACACAGGTTATAGCGTGAAGACGTGTAGAAGGTAGGCAGAAGGAATCTAGTCCTCCACTTTCGTCTAATTTTCGGTACATCGCGTGTTGAGTGGCAGTACTTAACGCCGCTCTTTGTCTTGTTACCAGAGCGAGGAAATGGAACTACCTCAATCCATCGAACACACAACTGTCGCTTTCAGTCAGCTGTAAAGCTATACCGCTATGTAATGACGGCCCTAATTCTTTTCATCTATCACATCTATGTAATAATTTCCACAGCTACAGATGACTAAATCGCCGCGTAAACCGCGAAATTATTGTCCACCGCATATTACAAGGGCTAAAATTAAACTAATGGATTTGAAACACGAAACAAATTAAATGAAACGATTCAAGCCAGATTGAGTTTTCGTGCCAGTGCGGTTTCTAAAGCTTCTTGACCATAATATGCATTTTTATAGGATAATTATAGTTAAGAAAATTTTGATAATATTACGGCCTATAGTGGTGCAGGGGTATAGACACTAAAAACGTAATACTTTCATTTTTTCGCCGTGGTGTCAAGGCAAAACGCGACGTTCAACTCTGCCACTCAACTTGTAATGCCTCCAGAATTCGGTGGAATAATAAGAAACGGAGTATCGTAGCATTAAATTCCCTCAGCCTACCCTGCTGTGTGCGGGGTAAGTTATATCTGTTAATATAATAACAGAGAAAACTTATAACAGGGTTATTTAAGCTTACCTACGATAAATAGTAACTGAAATTAGAGTTTCGTAAATATTCTAATGGAGCCTGGAATCTGGAACCTTAGGAACCCAGTCAGAATATTACTCTAGACCTTCACAACTTCAAACTAGAACGTACTACAAATTACCACTACGGAATAAACAAGTCAACACTACTCCACTTAGAAATACGCTAGCTAGGGCACAAATAAAAAAAAAACCTATTTACACAAATCACTCTCCCTCCTCTCAAAACGAATACAATGCAGAAGTGTAGAGGCACTCCAAAAGCGAATCTATTCAGATTATATTCTGAAGGAACGACCGAGCCATAATATTCAATATTTATAAGAGAACTGCGAAAGTATTACTTGAATTAATTAAATGGAAACCTCGCCATCCTTTGTTGACCTTCGCCGGTATAGAAAGGTTATTAAGAAATTTCGCAACGTCAGACCATTACTTTAAAGGAAATGGCTTATGCTGATGTGCTTTGGTAAACTGCTTTTTAAACGGGGAAGTTAGAAAAAAATTGTTAGAAAAATGCAATTTTTATTATAAAGTGTACGGATAACAGTCGATGTTTTTGTATTTTTTTTATTAATATTGAAGCGGAATTAGGATTTTTAAACTATTTTACTAGATAAATGTGCCACTTTCTTACAGAAATTTCTGGCTGATACCTAAATGAATACAAATTTTATTAGGTTTTTAGTTAACTATTTATTTTTTAATTTGGCTAAAAGGAAAATAATAGAGTGTCTTGACACTAAATATTCTAAGCTGTTGTGTATTTTGTGATCATGTTATATTGAAGAAGATGTTTTTTATGCCTATCCGTCTGCCAAAATGGCATTTTTTCTCAAGACTGCGTGAAGGTATCAAGCACAAATGAATGGAAAAAAATTGATTAACTAAATATTTTTTTAGGTATCTTTATATATGGATAATCATACATTTTTGATAATTAAAAAATATATCAAAAAATTGATACCAATTAAGCCACAAAGTGCTCCAAAATTTATCTCTGTTAAACCGATCCAAACAACGGAATGTTGATTTTAGTACAGAAAAATGTCTTCCTTTTATGAACAAAAGCGCGAATTTAAATTACGCACAACATTTAATAAACTGTCTGACTGTCTGTGTAAATGCTACAGTTGTGGGTTCGATTGTCACTTGAGGAAAATACTTATTTATATTTCCTTGTTTTAGAAGGGGTTGACTTTCGCCACTCGATATGCAATAACGCGAAAATTGAGCCGCCAACAGGAAAAAGATTACCTTAACGCTGGGTTCCCTCTACTTACCTTGCTATGTTCGGGATACAGCGTGAAGCTATAAAAAATAATAAACAAGCTGCAGCTATATATAAATCAAAGAATTTCTAATTCTATTTCATCTTCACCTTAGTCTAAGTCTGTAAGTAAATCACAATTTTTATAGTCAATTCGACTTCAAACGTCGTTTACATCTAACGTGGCCGTCTATTCACAGCCATTGGAGAATTAAAGAATATTTAAAAAAATAAAAATAAATCAGCTTAACGTTGTATCCCGTATCCAGCAGAGTAAACAGAGAGAACTTAGTATTAAGACACTCCGTTCCCCACTTTCTGCCGGATTCTGAATGCATTGCGTGTTGAGTAGCAGAACTCAACGCCGCGCTTGTCCTCGACACCAGAGCGAAGAAATGGAAATATAAATTTAAGTAAATATTTCATCTCCTCGAGTGGGGATCGAGCCCACAACCTGTGCTTGCGCCACGACTGGCCTCAAAGAATATTTTAAACTATTAATACTAATTATAGCACAAACTGCTCTAACATTTAGCTTTGTTAAACCGATCCAAAACATCCGAAAGTCGATTTCAGTAACAATAAAACTGTCTTCCTTTTATAAACAAAAGCGCGATTGTAAATTACGCACAGCATCCATCACCCGGGTCCGTCCGTGCCACAATAACGCGGTTGACTTCATCTTCGAATAATTCCCTTTGTTCTTTACGGATGGCTGATGCCTGTTTTTTGTATGGTACAAGTAGTGCGTGTGTGTGATTGTAT
>JAATLQ010024108.1:30139-47639 GCA_013421005.1 Heliconius erato x Heliconius himera
TCTCAATAATAATAAATATCCTTTTATAAATATTTAAAATGAAGCAATAGAGCTAGCAGTAAGCATCTAATACACTTAAAAATAAAATCCTTAAAGGCTACTAAGGAGCTAGTGGAGAAATGTCTCGGTGTTCCAATTAATAATTCCCTGTTTGGAGTGAAGCCAACTCTAACCGCAAGTTGAACGAGGGATGCCATTTTAGATGCGATTTCTGTTTAAAAAGCAAATTCGTTTAGGAATATTATAATCTGATTTGAATATTGCTTTTTTGAGAATTATTTATGCAGGAAAGAAGGATTTTATGACAAGCTTTTATAAAGTCGGCTTAAATCAAGAAATAAAATTAAATCAGCTTCACGCTGTATCCCGCACACAGCAGGGTAGGCAGAGGGAACCTAGTGTTGAGACACTCCGTTCCCCACTATCTGCCGAATTCTGGAGGTATTGCGTGTTGAGTGGCAGAACTCAACGCCACGCTTAACCTCGACACCAGAGCGAAGAAATGGAAATATATAATTTAAGTAAATATTTCATCTCCTCGAGTGGGGATCGAACCCACAACCAGTCGGTTTTAAAGCCACACCTCGTGCCGCTGCGCCACGACTGGCCTCATATATAAAGTCGACTTAACTATGTAATTTTATAACTGTGTAAAAAATGTGAGAAACTGAATTTCATACAATTGTTTTTTTTAGTTGCACGATATATCCAGCATAACAAGGGTAGGCAAAGGAAATATAGTGTTAGGAGACTCCATTTTCCCCTTAATTTTCGAGGCTTAGCGTATTGAGTTGGAGAACTCTTTTACCAGAGAGAAAAAAATAAACTTAAATCATTCTTTCCATTGGGAATTGAATCCACAATCGTTCCATTTACAGTCACGCGCTGCACTCCTGCAACACAACGGAACTGCCCCATAA
Source organism: Heliconius erato x Heliconius himera (assembly GCA_013421005.1). Taxonomy (NCBI): domain Eukaryota; kingdom Metazoa; phylum Arthropoda; class Insecta; order Lepidoptera; family Nymphalidae; genus Heliconius; species Heliconius erato x Heliconius himera. The sequence continues at coordinate 31,060 of JAATLQ010024108.1, forward strand.
AAAGTTGTACGTACTTGCATTTAAACTACTTCCGTTTTAGAAATATTAAAACTAATGTTAATGAACGTAACATAAAACCAGTGCACATTAAGTTTAAAAATCACTCGAGTGCGCTTGAGATTAAGCTGAAAATCTAAAGATACAGCGAAATTCTTGCCAACACAGAGTGCTCCTCGCCCACTACACTATTCTTTGTCCCAACTCGAAACTAGGACAATGGTCTTTAATTTCTCGTTTAACCTAATTTTTATTTATGAATTTTTAATTTTGTGAAGAAATTTTTACTTGTTTAATGATGTAAGAGTGGCTAACGAGTGACTAACGATGTAGTGAGATTTAAACATGCTACCCTCAATCGCATATTTTTTGGTTTAGCTATTAGTTGATACGTTAATATTAAATTCTAATTCTATGATTAGGATTTAATTTTAGTTATTAATTTATTTTATATTTCAAATATATTTTTTCGGGTACAGGCTTTAAATTTGTAATCTGGCTATATCGATGTTAACAAAACCATTTTTTTAGGTAAAGCAAAAGACATGAGCGGAATGTGGGGATCGGAAGTTTTTTTTTATGCAAAAGACAAGGCAAACAAGGGCACAGATCACCTGATGGTGTGTGAGGGTGGGCGGCATTCAGTCATCACCGCCGTCTACGACCCGACCAACACCAGAGGTGGCCCAGCAGTGGTTAAGTAAATCAGAAGATCACCGGTGGAGCGACCAAGGCGGAAGCCATATTGACGATCTGGAAGTGTCCTAATGTGAGCAGAGTGCTCTAACAATAGATTCCCAGGTTCCCTCTGTCTATTCTGATATGTGCAGAATACTGTGTGAACTAACAAAATACGTCAAGACTGGAGCAATTAAAGTAAACAGTTTGCGAAAGCAAATTAAAATAGTCGCTAGTGAAGTATTCTAAGACGTTATATTCAAGAAAAAATATTACATACACTAATTCTACTAAAATAGTTCTACTAGTTTACTTAAAAAATGCATTATTATACGAAGAAGTAGTATAAAATCAACTCAATGACAAGAACACAAATCATAAAATATATTAAACATCGTAAATTGGCCTCATATTAAGCGCGTTCCGGGTAAAACCGTCAAATATAAATTGATCCATCTTGGTCTCCACATTACTTATTTTATATACATTTGTAGGACATCATGACCAGTTGTGGTGCAAGGTGCGACTATGAACGCGACAAGTAGTGGGTTCGATTCCCATTCAAGGAAATAAAATATTTTATTTTTACATCTATTCGCTCTGGTTTCGAGACGAAGCACGGCATTGAGTTCCGCCACTCAACAAGCAATGCCTCCAGAATTTTGTGGAAAATGAAGAACGGAGTGTCTTAACACTATGTTTTCTCTTCTTACACTGCTGTGTATATGTGATACGGCGTGATGCTAAAAAAAGCAATTATGGATCATTTGGGTCCTTTTCAAATTGGTCGGGTGTAAGCACAATAAATGGCATGAGGTCACGTGATTAGACAATTTGTCGTAACGCCTAAACGATTATACGTTATCATTAGTCATGTTACCACCTTTGATAGCGTCGTTACTTGGTTCATTGTAAAATTTATGATGCCTCATTCCGAGGCTTTCATATGAGAAATAATTAAAGTTAATGGTTTTTTGGTGTTTGGAATTATTTATTTTTTTTATATTTATGTGCGTGTCGTATTATGTGGGGAAATGCTTCTTTTTTTATTTGTTAGTTGGTATTATAGGTATTTGAGAGCTACTTTGAGCATGATTTACCTTTTATCATTTATCTGATTTAATTTTTATCTTAAACGTGACAGGTTGTGGGTTCGAATCCCACTTGAAGAAATGAAATATTTAATATTTTCATATTCTCATTCTCGTAAAGGGACAAAGCGCAGCGTCGAGTTCAACACGAAATTTCCCAAGAATTCAGTGTAAAATAGAACGAAAATGTCTTAAAGGAGAACCGAGTACCCAGGCCTATCCTACTATGTGCTGAATATAGCGTGAAGTTCAAAAAAGAGACATTACAATATTGTTCACCTAATTTTACAGTAGGATTACTTAAAATTTAATCTATCCTCAGCTTTTTGGTGTAATCACATTAATGTACTAAGCATTCTAAGTAAGCCAACACTTATTTATAGCTCTTTGAAGTAACAAGTATAACCGTTAAGACATTCTATTCCCCATCAAGGCATTGCGTCTTGAGTGGCGGAATTTAACACCGCGTTTTGTTTTTTTACTAGATCAATGCAAAGAAAATAACTCCTTTCCTCTTGTGAGAATGGAATACACAACAGTCACATTTGCAGTCCGATGATCTCTCGCTGAGCCATGACAGCCTCAATTATTATATATTTATATATTTATTATTAGTATTATATATTTATAAAAATATTAAATAACTTTTACAACCAACCAGTTTTATACTTATTTTTTGTGTCATTACGCTACAAAATGTAAAAATCCAAAATAAAAGATCGATTTGTCAATAAAAACGCACTATTATAAACAAACAAAAATTCGACAAAACTTTGACACTTTTCAAAATAGTCCCTCGATTGGATTCTTTTTTCTTCTGTTTTTTGTTTTCAGTTAGAAGCTGGTTGTTTGATAAGAGTTCTATCATTCCTTCCATGGTTTCTTTGCAAGTGGGCAATATTTGATTCGGTGGTAAAGCGAAGCCGTGTTTACCGTCATCACGCAGTTCAAATGTAAGTACATAGCTGAAAATAATCTAAATATTTGCGATAGTAATAATTTATAATTCTCAGGTCAGTCGTGGCCCAAGTTTCAGGTTTCGTCCCCAATCGAGAAAATTGAATATTCAATATTTTTATTTCTTGATGCCGCAAGAATTCGGCAGAGAGTGGGCAAAGGAAATATCTTAATGGGAATGGAATGTTGAGATACTGCGTTCCTAGTAGGACACATCCGTCTAATACAGTAAGGTTCCCACTGCCAAAAAAAAGAAATTCCTTAATATTTTGTGGATTGCGCGAGCGCATATCGCAATAAAGAGAGAGTAGCCTAAAGTTGGTCCTGAGATAAATAGCAGTTCTGAGTTAAGATAAATATATATTAAAACTTACGGCACTTTAAATTCTTTCTTTGCCCAACAACCACTAACTCCAGATGTTAGGTATCCTGTACAGTAAAATTTAGTATAAGCTGACCTTTTTCGTGGCGGTAATTATTTAAAAAGTAAAGATGGAAGCATTTTAATAACTCAATTTGAAGATTAAGAAACGAAACTAAAACTGTTGTTTTGATTTATTAAAAAAATATTATTTTTAAAAATATATAACTAATTAATTCTGAGAGTATTTTAAAAATACGTATATAGGGAACATATTGCAGTCAGAATAAAAAAATGGGCCTTTAGTAACCAATTAAAAAAAAACTTATTAAATCAATACAAATTGATGTACGTTTGTGTGTTTGATTCCCACCTGGAGGAATAAATTATTTATTTTTTTTCGTTCTGGTAATAAAACAAAGCGCGGCGTTAGATTTCGCCACTTATCTCAAAATAGAATGTCACAAAAATTGGACTGAAAGTAGAGAACGGAGAGTCTCAATAGTAGGTTCCTTCCGTCGACTATACTGTACGAGGAAAAGAGTGAAGCTTTTTTTTCTTTGGAAATAATATATAACTGATACATAAATAGCTCTGAAACACTAACCATTCGAAGAATTTCATACAATATACATACCGACAGTATCGTACGCGGTACCAACACTGTATTTGGTTCCATATTTTTTAGAAATGCGTTGTGCTGCTTGTCGGCCTATGACGTACTGAAAAGAAATTCAAATAATTTAATATTTGCTTGCTGTGGCTGTGAACGCGATGGTTATGGGTTCAATTACTATGGAAATGGAGTTCCACCACTCAACACTACTAGTCTCCAAAACTAGACGAACATTGGGGAACAGAGAAATGTGTAATATTAATTCTATACCTATATGTATATGAAATCCTTCCGCAAAGAAAGGTGAAATTAGGCGTATAGATACGATAGGACGTGTGGGGGGGGAGCTAAGTGATGATTTCTTGAAAATCCTACAGGATTTTCGATTACAAGAACAGGTAAAACCAGGATTTCATAATTTATTTCCAAGAGTCCACGCCATCTAAGATGCCACCGACGTACTAGTCATCAATAATATAAAACACTTACAACTTCATCAAAATTTTCTTGATGCTTTGCTGAGTACGCGTATGGTATGATTATATACTGCCCATACGAATGAAATGCCAAATAATATTTCAAATTTTGTTTATTTTCTCTTATAAATTTTGCCATAGCTGAGCTTTCCGCTTCAGAGAATGCTGAAGGTCCACAGTACACTTCACTTTTCTTAGAGGAACTGACACCAACCGCTGTTAAGTAATGAAAAACATGATTTTAATCCATCAATCAATCAATCAATCCTAGAGATGAGACCAGTCATGGCACAGGTGTACAAGAGTGGCAATTTAAACGCGACATGCTGTGGGTTTGATTCCCACTCGAGAAAATGAAAAATTGAATATTTTCACGCCCTGGTAGAGGCAAAGATTGGCGTTGAATTCCACCACTCACGTGGGGATGCGCCACGACAGACCTCAAGAAAAATGCATAAGAACAAGATTATATTTCCATTACATACTTACTTCCAAATCCAATATCGAAATTTCTATTAATATCTACACCTCGAGAGTTTTTTCGGTACAAGCGGTCCTGAAATATTCAGTGTATTTTTAGTAGATAAAAAATATTTTTACCGAATTTAATAATCAATAATATAAAGTAAAAAAAACTGAAAAATACTTTTGTCTACATCAAGTGCTGTAAGTGCTATGGAATGTCCTCTGAGTTAAAAATTATGTGAGCTTCAACTCGAGTGATTTACTAGTTACCCCTATAGAATTCCACTATTAAGATCCTTGTTCGATTACCAAACCCGCTCCAAATGGCGTAGTAGGCTATGTGCCGTTGACACAGTGTGTGGCTGTTAACAATGGTTGTGAATTCAAATACCTCAGGGCACAGAATGAGTTCCACCACTCAACACGCAATATATTCATGTGGAAAGTAGAGAATGGAGTGATTTGACAGGAGATAAAATGTATAATAATAAATATACTCGATTAATTATAAATTATTAAAATACCTTTAGATGAGTATGTTCATAGCCATCAGGATTAAGTACTGGTACGAAGAACCATTCATAGGACTCCGCGATATCTTTTAAGGCAGTATTTTCATTTGCTGTCAATATACGATGCAAAAAATATGTCACAAAAGCTATCGATATCCACTCCCTAGCGTGGATACCGCCTTCTATTATCACTTTTGGCCTAAAATTAATAAAGATAAAGTGGCAGTAACGTACGGACTGACAAACAGATAGACAGACAGACAGACAGACAGACAAGAAGAATTTATAAAGATTCCGTTTTTCTCCATTCTTCTACGGAACTCTAAAACGGAAACGTTACAAGACTTTTTTATGATTTATATTTTTTTATCGGATTTGAGTAATTGCGCAGCGACACGGGGTCCAACTGTAAGCCAGTGGTTGTAAGTTCGGTTCTTAAACAAATATGTTTGTTTCATATTTTTCGCCCCGGGAATAAGACAAAATGAGGAAGAAAATGGGAAACGCAATAATTTACTACTAGGTTCCTTCTACTCTACACGCGGGATATAGTATTAAGCTAGCAAAAAGAACCACCAAAAGAAGCCAACCGAAAACAAATCATTAAAGAACATTTTTATTAAGAATATTTACTTGGTAGTCGTTCGTCCCATATTAATTCTAACCGCTAATATTTCACGTTTCTCATACGTTCTTCCTATACTTTGCAATTGCATCACATTATCATATGTATCGCTCAAATCCCTTAACCATTCGTAAATATCGTCCAACCGGAAGTAGTTAGTCCAATCGAATGATTCCATATTACGACGAATGTAAGTTTTTACTGTTTGCTTGTCAAAGGAACTAAAATATAGTCAAAATTTTATATCCTAATAGATTTTTTTGCTTGCTTTAGGCAGTTCTTAGAGATACATTATTCTGTTTATCGCCGAAAAGTGGTTCGATTTCCACTTAGGGTAAAGAATTATTTTCATTTCAACGCTCTGGAAACAAGATAAAAAACGGCGCTAAGTTCCGCCACTGTACACGCAATGTCTCGAATTTGAGGTGGGAAGTGGGGGAGGGACGTGAGAGTGGAAGCATGACATAGGGTTCTTTTTGCTTACCCTACGGGATACAGGTATAGCTTAAATAAATAAATAAGTAAATATTGTATTAATTATAAATTTGCTTTAAAAAAAAAAAAAAATATGAAAACAACGTAAATTTATATACAGCTTATTAAACTTATTACTCTGTCCACGAATATTTAAACGGTCAACTACTGGATATAACATAATTTAAATTTCACACAAAATTGTATAATAATGACATGTAATTTAAAAGTGATTGCAGAAGTCTATTTGAAAGAATAATATTTTGGACTTGAATCAAATTCACCTGAGTAGAAACCGAACCCATAACTCTTAATCATAAAAAAATTAAAAGATTAAAAAAACATTACTTATTATTCTAAAATGACACTCATCTCAAAACTGCAAATAAAAAGAAAATACAGCATATTTTTACTAAATAAAGAAGAAGGAATCGAAGCAGCGGAAGTAATAGATATAGATTTCTCACCTTTGAATATCTTCAATCAGAGTTGACAAATAAATATTTTGTAATTCAGCATTTTGCAGAAATTTTTCTTTCATATCAGGTGGTATAATGAATTCCACAGGCTTTTTAACCAGACTTGGAAACCTCCAATAGTTAGCATTGTATACATCACCGAGATCTAATAAAAACTCGACATCTTCACTTCTCACTGGAATAGCTCTATATAGTGTATAATTATAATATTTCTTTGAAACACATCCATTTAAATAAACAATAAGTATTATGATGTAAATTATATTCATTTCTTTTTTCGTTAAATTTAGGTAATATAAAAAGGCCTTCTAGAGTGCACATTTTGTATCAAACGTCAATGGTTAAATTATGACAATGACAGCAAGAAGGTTATTACTATGTAGGTTTTACACTCCGAAATTATGGTTTTCTTTTCAAATTCATTCAAGTTACAAATATTGAAATTTCCATCTACCTACCTAAATTTGTAAGTGTAAGAAATTTTTATTAAAGCGTGTGATTGATTGTTAGCGCGAAAGGTTCAATTCCTATTTGAAAAATGAAATATTTACTATTTTAATTTCCTCGCAATCCGAAAGAATCCGGCAGAAAGTGGGGAACGGAGTGTCTTAACACTAGGTTCCCTCTGCCTACACTGCTGTGTGCGGGATACAGCGTGAAGCTAATTTAATTTAATTTATTTTTAATTTCCTCGCTCTGCTAACGAAGCAAAAGTGAAACGTTGAGTTCCGCTTCTCAATACGCAATATTTTCAGCATTCGATAGAAAGTAGAGAACGGAAGTGTCTTAATGGGAATGGACTTCCTTAATACTAGGAACCCAAGCTCCGTCTTCCTCTCCAGCAATGTATAAGATACAGCGTAAAGCTAAAAAAATACAATATTGTATTTTTATTAAAAAAAAAAAAATTAAATTAGCTTCACGCTGTATCCCGCACACAGCAGGGTAGGCAGAGGGAACCTAGTGTTAAGACACTCCGTTCCCCACTTTCTGCCGAATTCTGGAGGCATTGCGTGTTGAGTGGCAGAACTCAACGCCGCGCTTAACCTCGACACCAGAGCGAAGAAATGGAAATATAAATTTAAGTAAATATTTCATCTCCTCGAGTAGGAATCGAACCCACAACCAGTCGGTTTTGCAGTCATACCTCGTGCCGCTGCGCCACGACCGGCCTCATTATATATTATATATTAGTATTTTTATTAATTAAATATTAGTAATCATTATATATTAGTATTTTTATTAATTAAAATATTTTACGCATAAATGTACCTACTTTTAAATCTTAATTTATCTTGAGAGTAAAAACTTTTTGTATGTACTACTACAATCCTAACGTACCTTGTACGCATCAGTCATCATCATTTTCAAAAAAGCTATAAACCAATTTTGATGATATTTTTATGGGACCACCACTTAAATAAATTCATATAATAATTTCATTAAAATCACAAAAAGAAAGTAAATAACTCTTTAACTTTGTAGATTAAAGCAAATTGAGTATTCAAATTAATCCCCACAATCTAAATCCTGTCTGGGCCTAAATATAATAAATCAAAAATTGATATACATGATATCATGATAAATTTATTAGATTCCAAATTGATATAAAATAATAATAGGTAATATGATAGGTGAAGAGCTTCTCGTTATCTCCGCTCTACTAAATAACTCTCTGCCCACGTGTCTATGCCTGGCTGTCATTACTTCGACGAGGCCCACTAGGGCTTCCCTGCACGCTGGCAAGATCTGATCTGCTGGTAAAGCATGCCCAAATGTGCCATTGTCACGAAGATAAAAGGACATCACGTGTCTGAAACAATGTAAAATTTTAACTTCCTTAGAGGTGGGGAACCCGATTATATATATTTTTTCATTTCATGAATCTGATAGATAATGTGGGTCGCGTAAAGTTCCGCCAGAAGTTCAGAATTCAGTGGAATGTCTGGCAGTTGTGTCTTAATGGGAATGGATAGCCTTAAGACTAGATTTCCAGATTCTTTCTATCCTGCTCTCTGCGGGATACAGCGTGAAGACATAAAAAATGTATTATCGAGTCCGTAGGTATTCTTATATAACTACACATACAAACATACATATATTTTAGCTCATATATTCATGCCTAATAAATTCTGATTATTCATTATAGTAATTAATATGTCGATTTCGTGTTCGCCACATCCATTTAGGTAAGTGGTGCACACACGTTGAGCAAACATATTTGGTTAATAAGTTGTTTTAGGTTCAATACCTGATTCAAGCTTATAATTTTATAATATTATATCGGCAAACTAATAGTAAAATATATATATTTAACGATTTTGATTATATGAAAATTGATAATGTCTTTTTTATTAGCTTGTATTATAAAGATTCGGGCATATAGCAGAGTAGGCAAAGGAAACCCGAATGCCTAGTGTTAAGACACTCCATTCCCATTGAGACATTTTCGTTCTCCACTTACCGCCATATTCTAGAGGTATTGCTTATTGAGTGGCTGAAACACATTTTGTTTCGTCACAAGAGCTAGGAAATGTAAATATTTAATTATCCCGAGTGGAAATCAAACCCACAACTGTCACGGTTATAGTTGTACGCGTGTATTTTATTTATTGTTTATTTAATATATTGATTTTAATTTGTTTTGTTTCGTTTTGCCGAAAATTATATATTCCCGTCTTATGAAAATTATATATGTAATGTATTATCAGCTTCACGCTTTATCCCACTTTTCGCCGAATTCTGGAATATGAGCATTGCCTGTTGAGTGGCGGAACTCAACACCGCGCTTTGTCATGACATCTTATATTATTAGTGTTATTAAATATCTCAAGTGCCTATAGAAGCTAACACGTTGCTTTGATAAGAGAAAAATTCTGTAGTCATAATAGAATTACGTATAGTAATTTAGATAGTAAATAATCTTAATGAATAATTAATCAAAGATTTTTTTTTCATTATTATTACCATGTCTGTAAACGTTGATGGCACAGTGACACAAGCGTGTGACTGTAAACGCGACGGTTGTGGGTTCGATTCTCAATTATTTTCACTTCTTCGCTCTGGTAAAAGCGCGGCGTTGAGTTACGCCACTCAACACGCACTGCTTTGAAAAATTCAGCAAAACGAGTGTCAGATTTTCGGCAGGAAAAAAAGTATTTTAACGCTAGGTTCCCTCAGACCTGCTATTTGTGATATACAGCGTGAAGCGTGAAAAAAAAACGACTGTAATCGCATTTGTTACAAGTTTAAATTATTTTTATTATTTTAATTTTTTTTCAGCTTCACACAGCAGGGTAGGCAGAGGGAACCTAGTGTTAAGACACTCCGTTCCCCACTTTCCGCCAATTTCTGGAGGCATTGCGTGTTGAGTTGCGGAACTCAACGCCGCGCTTTCCCCCCGACACTAGAAAGAAGAAATGAAAATATAAATATAAATAAATATTTTATCTCCTCGGCTGGGGATCGAACCCACAACCAGTCGATTTACAGGCACACTTTTTGCCCCTGCGCCACGACTGGCCTCTAATTTATTTTAATTATTTTATTTCCCATTCTGGCATTATAACTTTCTTTTCTCTTTTCTTTTACATTGTCTTTGTGTACTCATTTTTGGATAGGATAAATGACAAAGTTAAAAATATATGCATAAATTATGTACAAGTAAAGGTCAGACGTGGCGCAGGAGCACAAATGTGACTGTAAACACAACAGGTTGTGGGTTCTCTACTGGTTGTAGATTCACTTAAGAAAATGAGTAGAGGCCAAAAGCTGCGTTAAGTTCCACCGTCACTGTACGGAACGGAAGTATCCTAGTGGGAACGGAGGTTTTCAGATTCCCTCTGCGTACCCTGCTATGTATTATATACAAATTCAACGTGAACTTACTTTAATTTGTGTGTCTTCTTTACCCAAGAAATGCTGTCACCTGAGGCTCTGAATCCTAAAATTAAAAAAAAAAACATTATGGCGCAGTGGCACTGTCTAACTTCAAACGATTGGGAATCAAACCCACAGCCGTTGCAGAGTTATACAGTCTAATTCAAGATTTTCTGAATAAAACACCAAAATCTGATTAACTCATTAAGTCAATCGATCATTCGGATAACTGTTGACAAGTGTCTAGCCGATAACATAAACGGGCCAATGTCGATTTGGTCTCTACGTCAGCAAAACCTAAAATCTATGTCTAAACGAACTCCATGATAGTGATATTTTTTTATCAGTTTCACGTTTTTCCGCATACCATTCCATCCGGTGACCTTATAAAGACCATTCCAGATCAACAGCAGTAAGCCTAAAAAAAAACATTTTACCTATCTTGCTTGCTTGTATACAGGACCAAGAGTAAAGATAGTTCTCGAAAATTTGAGAGAAACAGATTTTATCTTAAGAATATGTTCACTGCGCCTATCTTACTGAATATGGGGATAGGGCGTGAAGCTTTACATTTTTTCCGCATATATCAGGACTGTCGCAGAAGACCAAATCTTAAGATAAATAGTTCAGCTACAATCGCAATATCTCAAAAGTTGCAGCGGAAAGTGGGAACCTGATTATCCTAATACTACGTTCCCTCTGCCTACCTCACTGAATTCGGGTTACAGCATGAAGCTATACAACAAAAAAAAAAACACTCACCATCAACATCATACACGGTACCAACGCGATACTTGACACCGTGCAATCTGTACATCTTCAATGCAGCCTGTTTCCCATAATTTTCCTGGAAAATAAGTTTTGAAATTCAAAACTCGTATGAATATTCCGTTAGGGCGCCCCAGTTTGCACAGGCGCTTCAATTCTGATACAATTCGATTTATTTCTTTAACGTGGACGTTTTTTTGTTCGTTGCGGAAATTAATAATTCTTTTGGACTATTGAAAATCTGATCGTGGACTGACTTTGTTATTGATTCGGAGTTGGAGTTAAATTATATATAAAAAGCTGTATTTTTTTAAAATAATCATTTTAATTAGATTCGTTTGTGATTTTAAAAGGAATGCTCAGTTAGTTGTATCAAATTAATGACTATTTACGTAAAAAGACTACAAAACCTCATTTTTACTATAATCTAGTAGTGGCTGATAGAGTACGAAGTAATATAAAACACAAAGAAATCGCATCAAAATAATGCTTTTGGCTAGACACAAACCAGAATAACCTTTCGTAACTTCGTCTCAATTTTGCACATATTCAAGAACACTATATGTCAGATGACGAACGCAAACGGCATACTTTCTCAACATAGACTTACACTTAGAAAAGTTTTAATATTTCAATGATATATATTTCTACATTATCGAAGGGCCCAAGCAATTTTTTACAATGACGATTATATTAATATCATTTATTTTATTATACTTTTAGCTTGATTCTATACATCGAATATATCGGGGTACGTTCGGTATAGTGTTAAGACGTCCTCATCCATTCCATACTTCCACTTCCGCCCGATTTTCGAGACATGGATATTGGAATGGCGAAACTCAACCCCGCGCTTTGTCTAGATCAGAGAACAGAGCGAGAACATAACCACTCGTTATACCACTACCGTAATACAATTTATCATCCTACAAATTAAAATACATAGGTAACCTATAATTCTATAGAATTAAGAACTCGATAAAATTTTATTTACAAAGAAAAGCCGATGGGCATTAAATTATTGTATCTACAAGTCTCATATGCCCACCAATTTGCTTAATGTCTATGAAAGGCTTAAGGGGAGCGGAATAGCGAAGATGCATTACTATGATATTCATAGTTATGTCAACCATCATAAATAACATAACTAAGTTATGGCCTGTGGAATTTAACTGCAAGTTAGTTTTAAGTTATGAGCGGTTATGCTGTCGTAGAAATTATGTTAATTTATTATTTAAAAAATAAAATAAATCAGCAGGGTAGTGTTGAGACACTCCGTTGTATCCTCCGCATAATTGTTCACTTAAGCATAAATAATAAATGGCCAGTCGTGGCTAAGAGCTACAAGCCTGCGACTAAAAGCGCAACAGATCGTGGATTCGACTCCCACTCACGGAAATTAAAAAAATATATTTTCATTTTCTCGCTCTGACCAAGCGCGGCATTGAATTCCGTCCCTCAATGAAAAAATAACAAAAATAAATTAAAAATTATAAATTAAAATCGCTAACTTCCTATCATACAAGAGTGGACGTTTGAGGCAATCACAGCAACTCATAAATCTTTAGTATGAAACAACTGCCTATTTATATGTACTGGTTCGGTTTAATATCAGAACAATGTACGTATATGTTGATCTAATAACATGATTATTCTGAGTAATATTACTGTTTAAAACCAGCTAATTAATTATATTATAATATTTTTTATTATTGTAGATTTAAATCTTATTCTTTTAAAGATTCATTTGTGTATTGCAGTTTTACGTTTTATTCGTCATAGCTGAACAGCACTTAATGCTAAGTAATTTTTCTGGTTTCCGCGAATGCGAGACACTCTGTTTTGCATAGTGAAATTCAGAGCAAGTATAGCTAGTGTTAAGACACTCCGTTTCCCATTTTCCGAAGAGTTCTCGAGTTAGAGCGTGTTGAGTGGCAGAATTTAACTCTGCGCTTTGCCTGGCTACTACAGTGTAGAAATGAAAATATTAAACATTTCAATTCCCCCAAATTAAAATTATTCAATTAATTTAAGTATACTGACAGACTGGGGATCACACTCACAACCATACCTCTTATTAACAAGTTTACAATCTGATGTTCTAACACTGCGCCACGAAGGTATCGTGGTGATGACATTGGGTGCCACTACTCAAATGTCTGAATACAGGTGGCAAGTGAAAAACAGAGTGTCTTAGCACTAACAATAAATTAAATCAGAGACTTAATGGGACAAATGCGGAATAAAGTGTGAAATCAAAAAAAAATTATAAAAAATCAATACCATTTCCGAGAAATTTTCAATATGCTTCACCCTGTCAGAGTAGGGTATGATGATCTTCTGACCATACGCGTGAATAGAAAAATAAAATTTCAAACTCTCTTTATTCAAATTTACGAATTCGGAGAGTACTCTCGTTTCAGGTTCTGAGAAGGCCTGCGGTCCACAGTAGTAATCATGTTTGGGGTTAACACTGCTATCGTGTTCTACAAATTAAAAAAAACGATAACTTTTATCAACATATTCTATAAAATAAAAAATGGCAAAGGAAATTTGGGACCTTGTGTAAAACATTACGTTCCCCTTTGTTCGTCGAGTTCTTGAAGCGTTGTTTCAAGCTTGTCGAATGGCGATACTTAACGCCTACGCTTTACCTTGTTATACTAAAGAAGGAATATAAAATTATTCAATATTTCATTCCCCCGAGTGGGAATCGAACCCATAACAGTCGCGTTTACAGTCACACGCTTGTGCTTCTGCAACACGACGGCCTCTTTTCTCCATTTAATTTAATGATTCCCTAGGGTTGGATTTACACGTACGACTACTACACTTAAAGATTTTTAGTTTACAGCTAAAATATATAAGCAGTTATGTGTATACTTACTGCAAAAATTGTAGTCAAAATTTCTATTTAAATTTATACCAAATGTGCCGTTGCCCAAATTTCTTCTGTTCTTACGCCATAATCGATCCTATTAAATAATTAGGATTATGTTATTTAAAAATAGTAAAAGAAATGTGTTATGGTTTAAACACAGTGAAATGTAATAGAAATAATTGTTTGTCAATAATTTTTGTGATATATGCTTTTTCACAATAATCAATGCTTAAAAAGTAAATTCAAATCATGTATTATATGTATACTAGCGACCCGCTCGCGGCTTCGCCCGCTTATACCACAGAATTATTTACTTAACACTTAATTATGTTCGTGTTTTGATTATGTATGTTTGCAGCGCAATGAAGATTTTTTATGAGAAAGTTAAAACCAGATCCCCGCTTTATCCCGCCTTTAGCAGGATAGGCACAGGGAACTTAGTGTTAAGATATTGCGTATAATGTGTGACTGATGTGCGAAATGAAAATATTTATAAACAAAATGAAAATATTATTAAATTATAATTCAATCCTCCAAGTGGGGATCGGACCACAACAGTCGCGTTACAGTCACAACTTTGTGCCCCTGTGCAGCGACGGCCTTTAACAAAGAAGAGAAGAGAAGCGTCAGCGCTCCATTTACGGAAACAGCATATAGGGTAAAATATTTTAAACCCATATCTAAAGAAATTAAGCAAGATACATCAACAGTGAAGGCGTAGGATTTTTTTTCATTTCACGATGTTTATTCATATCTATATTTCGTGTGACGCAGTTACGCTTAGATACCAATAACGTAAACACATGCTACTACACAAATACTACTAAAATCTTTAGCGTATGCGGCGGTTTCCCTTTGATAGGTTTATGTGTGCGTGCGTCGTTCTCGACGATTCGATTTTATTTTACAACGATAATCTTATTATTTATTTTGTTTGAAAAAATAACTTTTTTATTTTTTCAATTATATTGCATTTTTTCATACTCATTTGTTTTGATTATAACATTAAGTTGACAGATGACATTAATATATTTGATACATTGACTTTAACATGATTATTTAATGTATTTTTATATATAAAGTCTTGAGAAAGTTATCTTGAGAAATATATCTACTGTAAATGAATGCAACCTATATATAACGATAACGATTAAAATGTATTGACATCACCGCGTCATCTAAACACAATACAAATTTTTATAAACTATGAACTCACAATCAGAATCTTCTTCCAAATACATATACAGTACCCCGGACTTACGCGGTAGGTGGGGCCGAGCGAATGCCGTGTAAGTCGGAGTTAAATTTGCATATAAAGTTTCTTTAATCAGGACCAGAGTTTAAAAAAAAACATAATTTAGAAGAAAAATGTTTAATAAAGTGTAAAAATTACATTGTTATATATAAAGAAACCTAAACCGGAGTTATATTTGATGTCGAAGGCTTCATATATTCTAACAATGTTTTTTTACAAATTTTCATTTTTACTTCAGTCTTTAATTATATTTAGTTTACACTCCAAAGACAGTGTTTTTCTTTTCTTGTTATGCTCAAATGACTCATTTTTCGTTCTTTTACGCCCAATATTAATAATCTATCTCCTACGTCAATCTTCGCTTGTTCCATACATCTATCTCTAGATTGGATAGACATATGGAACAATCGACAACGACATAATTAAAGATTATAAGTAAAACGCACTGCGCACGTAAAACAATTTCACGCGGAACATGTTTAAACCTGTCGCAAACTGAACACTGAGTGGGCAGAGCGAGAGAGCCGATGCGCGGCTATCAAAATGAAAAACCGCGTATTTTCGAATTCGCGTAAAACGGGATAGCGTAAGTCGGGGTATTACTGTACTTTTTATTGCAGATATCGCCATTCGAGTTAGTAAAATATACCTACTTTATTATTTTTGTTAATGTCACCAACGTTAACGTTTAAAACAATAATTATTGTAGACTAAACAACTATTAAGCTAGCTTTTTTCAGCTTCACGCTGTATCCCGCACGCAGCAGGGTAGGCAGAGGGAACCTAGTGTTAAGACACTACTTCCCGTTTCCTACTTTCCGCAGAATTCTGTAGGCATTGCGTGCTGAGTAGTGAAACTCAACGCCGCACTTTGGCTCGACACCAGAGCGATAAAATGGACATATACATTTAAATAAATATTTAATTTCCTCAAGTGGGAATAGAACCCACAACCAATTTATGCTTTGTGCTCCTGTGCCACGAACGACCTCAATTTACTTTCTTCTTTTAAATTGTGGTTAAATACAATAATCGTAACTTAATTATGTCAAATTTCTATTAACCG